>VONZ01002381.1:0-54045 GCA_012976165.1 Labeo catla
CATTAAAAGTGCAGTCATTGTAGTAAAACATGGTAAGTATTGAGATTATTGTGCTTTAGCTACAAATACCACAGTAAAACTACAGTTACTGGGGTAAACCCATAGTAAGCATTGAGGTTACTGTGCTTTAACTACAAATACCACAGTAAAGTACAGTCACTGTAGTAAAAACATAGTAAGAATCAAGGTTGTTGTGCTTTTACTACAAATACCACAGTAAAACTATGGCTACTGAGGTAAATCCATAGTAAGCATTGAGGTTACTGTGCTTTAACTACAAATACCACAGTAAAACTACGGTTACGGTGGCAGAAGCATGGTATGTTTTGTGGTTACACTGAATAAACTTGATGTGTTCGAACGACAGTTACTATAGTAAAAATACGGTAAACGTGTGGACTTGTTACATGACCCCTTTCTCACCATAGGCAAATTTTAAATTAATCATTTCATTCATAAATACGGAACGATCGACTGTTTTAGGAGACGGTACCTGTATGTGTCTTGACGTCATCTAAAATCCGTCTTTTAATGCACTAATTCGCTGGTCATTGGTCCGCGTGGAGTTGATGGCGTTGGGGAAACGATCGCCCCTCCTGGTCCGCCAGTGGTAATTTCACCGTCATACTTGCGTGCGGTGATTAACCATTTGGATGGACGATAACAGCCTTCTGAGCCTACCAGTAGGCGCAGCAGGCCCCTTCTGGCCCATATCAATGAGCTGATAATCACTGATAACGCCCATTCAATCGAGTGATAACATCCGAAGCGGGTGGTAAGAACTCGAACTGACACGCTCGACCCTCAAAAGCAGAACAAAAAAACGGTCTGCGTCGAGGCAAATAAATTGAGACATGAAAGTATGCACACTTCAAGTCAATAGCTGCGAACCAGTCTTGGGGCTGGCTGGACCACATAACCTGATTTTACCAAGTATGACATGTTCCTGGATCAACATTTTTGTTGACCCTGGAACAACATTGTGATTAACCAATCAGATTTGAAAAACAGTCCGACCGTCTGGAAGCCAGCAAGATGGGTTGGAAGCATAAACCATGCCTACAGCCACGGTACAAGTGAGATCAACAGAGCGGAACTGGCGTACCTACGGTCGAGCAGCTAAGGAGTTATAAAAGATGGCTAAACCCGGGAAGCAAGCGTCCTAAAGAAGAGATGAACTGCAGAGGGCAGCACTTACCTTGATCCCCAGGGCGAAATTACTGCAGTGCGAGGAGGCAGCGCATCCTGCCACCCAGGCTTAAACAGCGAAACCTTGCGCTGTCTGGACGTGAGGAAGCAACGTGTCACTCACACTCAGAAACCAGCAAATACCCAGAGATAAAGGAAATTGATCTTATCTGAGATTTTTCTGAATTCCTCAGCATAACCAATAGCTCAGAAAAACTTAATGATGTAATAGAAGCTATTGACTCTCTCTTTTCTAGCACTCTTGATCCGGACACTTCTTTGCGCTTAAGGAAGATTAAGGAAAACAGTCCGACCCTGCATGTGATGTCCTAAATGGGTTAAAAAAGTCAAATAACACTTCAAATTTTTTTTTTCCCAAAGATGTTTTCCATTATTTTAGGAAGTTCTTATCACACTGAGGTCTGTTCAAGTGTTAGTTTTTTTTAGTAATTTACTTTGAATCAGTTATTTTATGCTATAAAAATGAGTTATGGTGTCATGAAGGTGATCTGCGGGAGTTTGGTACCTCGGCTCCACCTCATGATCACTACGGTGCAGACTTGAGCTCCAAATGAATCACTACCGTGCAGACTCAGATTCCAAATGAATCATTACTGTGCAGACACAGGTTCCAAGTGAATCACAACTGTGCAGACACAGAATCCAAATGAATCAATACCATGCAGACTCGGGTTCCAAGTGAATCACTGCCATGTGGACTCGGGCTCCAAATAAATCATTACTGTGCAGACTCAGCCTTCAAATGAATCACTCTGTGCAGACTCGGGTTCCAAATGAATCACTACCCTTACGAAAAAGAAGTTTATTCAAGAGTGTTATTAGTATACTTCTTTTAAACTAAAATAGTAAAGTATACTTTCAGTCTACTTTTTATTTACTTCTCAGAAATGGGCTTTATGTACTTCTCAGAAATATACTTAAAATGGCATTTAAGTATACTTGACCTACACTTAGGAAAAGTCTAAATATATTTGAGCAATATTGCTCTCCAAGAATCCATGTTTTCATTGCATGGTAGGGGGCGCTATTACACATCTTCTGTACAGAATTTCCAAAACACAAGTGAAGAAGAAACCGAAACAACAGATGCTTCCACATGTTTTGAACCCCTTCTTCAGTCATAAAACAGCATCAAAACTGTAACGTTATGGAATAAAATGTGGCCCATAAAGAGGTAATAATGACTGTTAAGTGTTGAGTGGCTCCATCTACGTTTTGATTATCACTCTGAATCCAATTCATAGTCTTTTTTCAGCTTTTTGTTCAAAATGTTGTTTATTTCTTTTTTATAATTATTTATGGAACTTACCCACATTCAAGTGTTTATAAAAAAGAAGGTATGAAGCTAGAATAAAATGTTTTTGTTTACAAGCAGACACCCTGATATGTTCATATAACAAAATATATACAAATTATTATATAATAGGGACATTTTATATACTTAAAGTATGGTTGAAAAGTTCATATAATGAAAACTTACGAGTATACTTGCAGTATAAAACTACTAAACTAGTAGTTTACTGAGACTATATTTCAAAGTGTACTAAAAACACTACAAGTAAATTAGTAAACTATCAGTATACCTGTAAGTTCACTTTTAGTATAGTTGCAGTACAAACTAAAACATAGATATAAACTAGTTGTGTACTCAAAGTTTACTACTGTTATACTTAAATGTATACTTTTATATACTAGAAAGTGGGCCAATTTAGTCCCAAGGAGTACTGAAATAGAACACTTACAAATATATTACTAGTACACTGATATTTGTATACTTTCTACATAAAGTATACTTAATAATATACTTGAACTTTACTTAAGTATACTTAATAAGATAAACTTGAAGTATACTTCTTTTTGGTAAGGGTACAGAATTAAGTGAGCGGAAAGTTCCCACAGTTCTTTAATTATAACAAAGAGTTCGCTAAGAACGCCTCTCATTTTAAACATTTTAAACTAAAACATGATAATTTTTTTGTTTTCTCTCCTGTCCAAAAGAGATTTTCTTTTTTTTTTTTTTCTTCGTCCAGTAGATTAAAGGGTTTTAAAAAGCTGCGTATAAGAGCAGGACAGGAAGACACTCTTCACCTACAAACAAAATACACCAGCATGTCTGTCCACCCGAAAGATCAAACCACATTTCTAAAGAAATCCGACTACAGCAGCTTTCACTGTGACTCAGATGAACTTCAGTTCACATGTACTGTGAGATGCCAGATGGTTTTAACGTTGTATTTGTTTTTTTCCACACACTGGAAAAACAACTGTCTATATGTCACATGTCAACAGGCTATACGTTAAATTCACAAGGGTTAGGTTCATTTTTATATTAAATGTAGTTCATCCGATATTAAATGTTAATCTTCTACTTTTAGCATTTAACACACATTTAATATATTTCAAAAAGTGTTAACTGGTAAGTTATTATGAATTATGCAAATGCATTGTGTGAACTAGGAGGGTCAAACTGTTGTAGGAGGATTCACACACCAACTTATGTGTTTTAGCAGGTAGTCAAACGCCAAACCGTTAAAGAAAATGTCTCGCGTGTTAGTTTTGTTCTGTCTGTACTGGTGGAATTTAATTGGTAATTTATAAAACCATTTTTAACACTTACATTGTTTCTGTTTCAGAGTAATAAAGCTGCTGGATCATTTTAAGCTGATGAATAAGTATTGTGAGATCAACTAACTTTAAATTCAGGTCTCTGTTTGTAATGGTAAATTAAAATTTCCAAGTTTGGGAAATTCATGAAATTATATTAAAAGAAAAGTTTACCGAAAAAGTACAATTTTGTCATGATTTACTCACCCTCAATGTTGTTCCAAACTTGTATGAATTTCTTTGTTTGGTGCCCCACATTCTTCTAAATGTCTTCGGTTGAGGTCAACAAAAGAAAGAAATGTATGCAGGTTTGTAACAACTTGAGGTTGACTCAGTGATTACAGTATGTTTAATTTTGGGTGAACTATCCCTTTATAAGCCACGGAAAATAAGCAAATTTCTACAGTGAATGTTTATGTCTCTGTTGATGCTTCACATGGATGCTAAGAAAACCAAAACCTTCTAAACTGCTTTCAAATATTATTACATTTTTTATCCTTAAACACCAATTTAAAACATTTCTACAGTAATCATAAACACTACAAAAGTCATGGAAATTAATTAGTCACAATGCTTTAGAGTTTATTGAACACAGATTCAGTTAGTGTGTTTTATAAACTCATGTAATTGTCCCACTTGTTAAAACAAAAAATGAAAAATGTATTTTCACATTGATTTTGCACAACTGCAGATATCTGTTTAAACATATCACCTTTTATTTTGTTTTGTGTCTCTGCTGATGTTGTAAATGTTCACGGCTGATTTCAGGCTTTGTAAACCAACAAGAGTCTTAATTTGTGACAAAACCTCTTCATGTTCATCAGGTGTGTTTGGTGAGTCAGTGTCAGTGATGGAGGGAGATTCTGTCACTCTAAACACTGATGTTACTGAAATAGCTGAAGGTGACGATATAGCGTTGTATTTTGGAGTTGAAAAGTCTCAGATGGCTAAAATGATTGAGAACCAAATGTCCTTTGCATTTAATGCTGCTAATGAGAGATTCAGAGACAGACTGAGGCTGGACAAACAAACTGGATCTCTGACCATCACAAACATCACAATTCAACATGCTGGACACTATAAATTAAGCATAGATGGAGCGAGACTAACATCAAAAACGTTCAGTGTTTCTGTATATGGTGAGAATTAATTTGTTTTGTGTATCTTTTGTTTATTAACTATTTACATACTGGACATTTACTTAACAGTCTGAACCAAAAACAAGTTTGTTGATTACATTAAGCCATATTTCTCTCTATTCTTCTATATTTCTCAGCTCGTCTGCCTGTTCCTGTTATCAGCAGTAACTCTTCACAATGTTCATTATCATCCTCACAGCAAAATTGTTCATTGTTGTGTTCAGTGGTGAATGTGAGTCATGCGAATCTCTCCTGGTACAAAGGAAACAGTTTATTGTCCAGCATCAGTGTGTCTGATCTCAGCATCAGTCTCTCTCTACCTCTGGAGGTGGAATATCAGGATAAAAACACCTACAGCTGTGTGATCAATAATCCCATCAGCAACCAGACTCAACATCTGGACATCAGCAAACTCTGTCAAATTCATTTAGGTACATCACTAGGTACGTAAACTGTGAGTGATATATAGATTATACAGATTATATAGGTTTCATAGTGTTTGTTGTAGAGCAGGCAAACAAATTCACACCAAGAGCTCATTTGTCCATTACAGATCAAAGCCTACCGTTATTTTACATATCAGTTTCTGCTGCGGCTGGATCTCTGTTGATTGCAGTTTCAGTCGTGATCTGCTGCATCTGCACGAAGTGTAGAAAAACAGGTCAGAAGAGCAAGAAATTAATTTGTAGAAATACAAGCATATAAATGTTGAAATGATACTGAAAAAGCTTAATTTTACCACACCTGTGATTATTAATGCAGACCAAACCAACGAGGAAGACTCTGATTCAGCATTGTGTAAACCCAAAACACACAAAAAGGTAAGATAATTCACGACTGTGTTGCAAGAAGTTGTTTCAGTCAATTAATCTGATTGATGTTTTGTGTTTTATCTGCGTTAGACAGACAGTGAACAGACACTGGTGGTCTAACGGCCCAACTGTCAGCATTATTACCTTCAGCAGCCTATACAGGAAGATGATCAAAGGATAGTTTGTGCATTTTATTTCCATTTACACTAAGGGTTTGCACCTCAGAGTAAATGGAATCAGAAATGAAATGTATTAGCGCATAAGAAATGCATTTAAAATGTATAAAATAATATTCGAACCATGGACACTTTAATGTTTGCCGTTTTGATTACCTATATATATGAAGAGTTCAGATGCAAAACCAGCTAAAAGCCATCTCGGTCAAAAATGAGATAATGATACTGAGTGAATGCTCCTGATGCATAGTATATATCCATCAAATACTTTTTCTTCAAACTTGCTAAATTCCAGCCTCAGCCCAATCAGAAATGCCAGTACTTACATAGAAACCTATACAAAGTAGCCAAAAATAAATGCTCATTTTAAAGAAAAATGTCAGATGGATTTAGCTGGTTTTGCATCTGAACTCTTCATATATATTTGTTGTGGTCGAAGAAACGTAGTCATACTCGATCATCCACATCTAATTGCACTCCTATCATTTTACCCCTTTCTTTTCTTTTCTTTTCTTTTCTTTTCTTTTCTTTTCTTTTCTTTTCTTTTCTTTTCTTTTCTTTTCTAAATAAAAGACCACGATTAGATGTTGATGATCAAGGGTCTTTCATCGCTCCTGAAAACTACTTCATGTTCACCATGTCTCATCATCGACGCCCAAGAAAAGTACACTATCGCATTTAATTTAGAAAACATTTTACCTCGCCCAAAAAAACCCCCCAAAAAACGACATTGTCAACATATAACAGGCTTATAATATATATATATATATATATATATATATATATATATATATATATACACGACTTTCCTTTTGCCCCGTGCATTTGGGTAATATGAGAAACATTTATCAGCAACAGTGTCACTGGGATAATTCTGGCGGGGTTGTTTACATCTGTAGGTGGTGGTTTATATCTTCTTTAAACATTAATGGTGGAAGCTATATTGTAATTCCATATATAATTTTCAAGGGCTTTTATGACAGCAGAGCAGCAACGAGCCGGTTAAGTTAATGGCAACCAAGACTGTCCAGCAATGTTGCTAAATCTTCTTTTAAGTCAAATGAGCATAACAACTAAATATATATATATATATATTTGTGCTCAGACATACAACCATTTTATTGTTTGATTTTGTAAATAAAACATTCCATTTCAATGTTCCTTAAATTGGTATAAATATTACACTTCTGAATAAGGATGACTAATTCCATTTATGAGAGTGGCATATTTAATATAGGCCTAATCGTTCAGGTCTAAATAAAAACATTCTGGGAGCGATAAATCAAAAAAAATAAAAATAAAAAAAAATCACTGTGCTGTTACTGACCTATTTAACTGCGCATCAGAGGCACGTTTCTCAGAGCAAGGCAATTAGGGGGAAGTGTAAACCTAGTCTTTACTCTTTCGTGTTGCCAGAACTTGCTAGAAAACAGCGAACAAGCCCATCACAAACCAAAAGAAATTCAAACGCTTTATACTGAAAATAGCAAAAAATCTGCGTCCCGCACCCGTCAACTTTAATTACCCGTCAGACTTAATCACTATATGTTTTAGGCCTAAAGTACAATTCCAAACATGAGTATAAAAAGTGGACATGGCAACACTAAAAGAGCTCTGCGAAAATGCCTTTGACGTGTAAACAAAACATGACGGCTCTTGTTTAGTTAAACTTGTCTAACGTTGTGATTCTTTGGTGGCTGCAATATAATTTGGACAATAAAAACCGTATTTAAATGCAGTTGTCACTCCGGAAAGTGTGTTGCCTGTACGTGTCCACATTAATACAGTTACTGACTATATTTGTTATAGCCTACATGTATAACTTCTGTGCTTCTAAACTCAACCCTGATGTGGTCTGTGGCCTAATTTAAATTAATCTTTTGTTTAAAATCATATGCAGACAGTTCTAACTACAAATAAATGAGTTTGTAATTCTAAAATAAACAACATAACACCAGTTATATGCAATAAGATTTTCACTGAAAAGAAAAAAGGAAACAAAGCTGTCAACTCGTGTTACCTTAAGTTTAACCTCGAGCTGCAGCTGCGGTTCATGATTATCTGAGGTGAAATGCAGCTACAAGCTGTTGGTTGCTTTTGTGTGAAAGGCAACCATTCTCAAACCTTCAGAACTAATCTGATGATTTAAGGTTAAACAGTCATGTAGTTATCTGGAGGACGGCATTTCCTCCAGCTCCAAGTCTTTTCAGCAGTAATAATAGTAATTCTTTGAAAAATAAAATTCTTAGTATATGGTTTTGTTGTAAAGGTTATTCAGAGAGAAACCCAAAGTCGGTCTGCTAATATTCTTCTGTCATATGAGCAGTTCCCTGATTAAGTTTGTGTTTCCTTGCAGAAATCAAAGTCAGATGCTGTGTATGAAAATTTTCCCAAAAAACGCTGATCGAATACAGTATCTACTGGAGTTGATGACAGAGTGTAACGCCACGCCAGCAGAGGGAGCCCTCACCCACTGACTGACTGTTGTTGCTCCCTCTGCTGCTTCATTGGTAGCTTCCTGTTGGCAATAAAAGGAGGCCATTTTAAACAGGAAGCTGCAAAGTATTGTTTTGCTCATGTGGACTCTACCAAGCGGTTTTCCCTATTTCCTTTGCCCTGTTTTTGTCTATTCACGGTTTTGTTTCATGATCATAGTTTTGTCTTTGTTTTTGCCACAGTTTTGCCATAGTTCTGTCTGGTTTCATTTTCTTGTTTATTTGTTACTTTTCGGACTGCTCTCTCTGGTTTTGGACTCTACCTGTTTATTGGAGTTATGCTCTCGCCTTGCCCTGGATATTACTGTTTGTTTGGTTATCGACCCTGCCTGTCTTGACTACGATCTGTTAGTAAAGGCTCGCGATTGGATCTTACACGCTTCTTATGAGTCCTCATTACAGAATACTTTGCCACCCAAAGATCCAGCAGCTTTCTACACAGATCAAACCATGGACCCAGCATCACGCCTCATTCGACTCCGCCAAGGTAACCGGCCAATTGAACAATATGTTTTGGACTTTTGTGAGCTCTGTCACTTGGTGGATTTTCAAGACAGCTTTCTGAAGGACGTTTTCTTTTTTGGTTTGGATAAGGACATTTCAGTCAAACTACCTAGACATCACCGCCACTGGTCATTAATCCGCTATATTGACAATGCTCTGTTGCTGGCCGGATCGGCATTTACTGTAGGGATCGCCGATGATAAACCCTACCATCCTCCCGTTCCAGCCACACCCATATTCACGTCCGGTATTGTCACGATCATGCCAGAGCCTTCCCCTACCAAGTCTGCCAAGCCAAAGCCCGCTCAAGTCAAGTCCACCAAGCCACAGCCTGCTCACGTCACGTCTGCCAAGCCACAGCCTGCTCACGTCACGTCTGCCAAGCCACAGGCTGCTAACCTCACGTCTGTCGCTCCAGGGCCTGCTCGCGCCATGCCTGCCGCTCCAGGGCCTGCTCGCGCCATGGCCGCCCGTCCAGAGTCTGCACCCATCATGGCCGCCCGTCCAGAGTCTGCACCCATGACGCCTGTCAGGGGAATGCCGCCACGTCGCTGAAACGCCCGTCCAGAGTCTGCACCACGTCATGGCCGCCATCCCAGAGCCAGTCCACAAGATGGCCGCCATCCCAGAGCCAGTCCACAAGATGGCCGCCATCCCAGAGCCTGTTCACAAGATGGCCGGCCCATCTGAGTCCCCGGCCAAGATGGCCACCACGCCCGGGCCTCATCAGTCCAAAAGCATCTCATCTGAATCTCATCCCATATCTGCCGCACCCAAAGCTAATCAAGTGATGCCTGATCCTCCGGTGTCAAGTCAAGTCAGGGCTGCACGTTCAGTGCCAAATCAAGTGACAGCTGTGTTTCCTGAGCCACGTCAAGTTACAGCTGTTACTTCGGAATCAAGTCAAGTTACAGCTGTAGTTCTTGAATCAAACCAAGACACAGCTGTTGTTCTCCATGAGTCAAGCCAAGTCACAGCTGTTCCCCATGAGTCAAGCCAAGTCACAGCTGTTCCCCATGAGTCAAGCCAAGTCACAGCTGTTCCCCATGAGTCAAGCCAAGTCACAGTTGTTCCTGAGTCAAGTCACGTTACAGCTGTGCTTCCCGAGTCAAGTCAAGTTTCCAAGTCCAGTCAGGTCACGGCTGTTGTTCCAGAGTTAAGTCAAGCTACAGCTGTTGTTCCAGCATCAAGTCAAGTTAAAGCTGAGTTTCCTGTGTCAAGTCAGGTCAGAGCTGCTCTTCCGAAGTCCAGCCGAGTTACAGCTATTGTTCCTGTGTCAAGTAAAGCTATAGCTGTAGCCCTCAAGTCAAACAAAGTCACTACCGATCTTCCCAAGCCAAACCACAGTTGATCTCCCTGAGCCAAGCCAAGCTACAGCAGATCTTCATGAGCCAGGTCAAGTCACCACTGTTCTTCATGAGTCAAGTCAAGCCACGGCAGGCCTCCCTGAGTCAAGTCAAGAAACTGCTGCCCTGCCAGAACCTAACCAGGTCCCGTCTGACCTTCCCAAATCACTTTACATCTCAGCTGACCACCAAGAACCTCATCACGTTTCAGCTGATCCCCTAGAGCCTCATGTATCTACTGTCCCAAGCCACGCAGAGCCCACGCTCCCAAGCCATGAGCCGCCTTCCCAAAACCCGCATAGAGCCGCAGCTCCCAAGTACAGAGCCAGCTCCCAAGCCACAAGTTCATCCACGCCCTCAAGACCAACTGACATCCCACTATCTACTTATTGCTGCCGTAATGGCCCGTTGCCGGTGTGTGGGCTGCACGCAATGCTCAAGGGCCCCTCGTCTGTCCGCGGATTGGGGCCCCTGCGTCTGTCCACGGGTCTGCTCCAGAGGCCTCGTCTGTCCACGGGTCGGCTCCAGAGGCCTCGTCAGTCCACGAGTCTGCTCCAGAGGCCTCGTCTGTCCACGGGTCAGCTCCAGAGGCCTCGTATGTCCACGAGTCAGCTCCAGAGGCCTCGACTGTCCACGAGTCGGCTCCAGAGGCCTCGACTGTCCATGAGTTCACGCCTATACCTCCTGAGGTGTCAGCTCACGCTGCAGAACCTCCTAAGGAGGTGGCGTCCACTTATGAACTCAATGCCACGTCTGCCCAAGAATCTGCGCCCATGCCCCCAGAGGTGTCAGCATATGCTGTAGATCCTCCCATGGGGGCGGCGTCCTTCTATGAACTCTCTCCCTGTCATGTCACGGTCAAGAAGGCCTATACTGAAAACTCTGCCCGCCACGTCACGGTCAAGAAGGCCTATTATGAACTCTCTGCCTGTCATGCCACAGCCAAGGAAATCATCTGTGAACACACTCTCACACGCTCTGCTATGGATGTCACTGGTTCCACTGTGGATATCTCTGCTCCTGTCTGCTTTACCTCCTCTGCCTGCCTCGCCATGGCTTCCTGTCCTGCCTGCTCTGCCTGCCTCGCCATGGCTTCCTGTTCTGCCTGCTCTGCCTGCCTCGCCATGGCTCCCTGCTCTGCCTGCCCCACCATGGTTTCCTACTCTCCAATGCCCCACGGCCCAGGTCCTCCGAGGTCCCACTGTCTGCCATTGCTCCACGGCCCAGGTCCTCCAAGGTTCCACTGTCTGCCACAGCTCCACAGTCCAGGTCCTCCAGTGCTTCACTGTCTGTCGCTGCTCCACGATTCTGTAACACCACGCCAGCAGAGGGAGCCCTCACCCACTGACTGACTGTTGTTGCTCGCTCTGCTGCTTCATTGGTAGCTTCCTGTTTGGTGGCAATAAAAGGAGGCCATTTTAAACAGGAAGCTGCAAAGTATTGTTTTGCTCATGCAGACTCTACCAAGCGGTTTTCCCCATTTCCTTTGCCCTGTTTTTGTCTATTCACGGTTTTGTTTCATGATCATAGTTTTGTCTTTTGTTTTTGCCACAGTTTTGCCATAGTTCTGTCTGGTTTCATTTTCTTGTTTATTTGTTACTTTTCGGACTGCTCTCTCTGGTTTTGGACTCTACTTGTTTATTGGATTTACGCTTTCGCCTTGCCCTGGATATTACTGTTTGTTTGGTTATCGACCCTGCCTGTCTTGACCACGATCTGTTAATAAAGGCTCGCGATTGGATCTTACACGCTTCTTATGAGTCCTCATTACACAGAGGCACCTGCCTCACACTTGTTCACATTTTGGTTTTGTTCATTTATTCTCTGCCTAGATGTAGTTATTTTACCTCTTTGCATCAAATCTTCTGATTTCCTCTAACCTTTTTGTTTATTTGTTTTTTCCACATGTATTCTCAGTTACTGTGTCTAAAAATATTGTTGCTCTGTTTAATTTGGTTGCTCACAAATAGCACATCATCCAAAAAGTCAACTAAATGTTCTTCTATCATATGGGAATTCAGATTCTTTATTAAACATTTATTCCTTCAGTGTGCCCCCTTTTCTGCAATTTACTGCTCTTGTTTTATCCTTTTTTAGAAAATGAAAGCAGACCACACATCTGAACATCAAACTCACACATGTTCAGGAAAGCATTACATAATGGTCTGCAGCATCATCACACACAATTTGATCTTCAGGACACTTGTAACACAAGCACAACCTCGCTCTCTAGTGCCCAAAGCACAAAAACGCATCTCTACTTTTACCTGACAGAATGCGCTACAAATACAAGGTTCTGAAAACGCTAAAGAACCAGCAGGCTAATGTACAAAAAAGACACCTTACCTGATGCCTGCCTAAACAATACCAAACTAATTTAACAGATATTTACATCGTGTTATTTTCCATCAGCTGGGCAACACACAATTAATTTCCTATTATAGGACCTGAAGAAAAACCTGAACCTATAAAGATAAAGAAAGACTGTTATTAATACTAGATATCAAATGATAATCGATAATTATATTTTTGACTGACATTCACATTTTTCTACTTTGGTCATAACCTTTAAGATATATATTTAACTGAATCTAAATGGCGCCATCTGGTGGGTATAAAACAGAATCAGAGCAAGACAGGAAACACTGGAGAATATTGTAAGTAATTATAAGTACTTCTTATAAGTATGATGACTGCATTTGTTTCAAGGATGATCTTGAACATTATACACCCAACTTCCTGATACTGTATATTTACATTCACGCAATTACATAGACCCTTGTTTTGACCCCCCTCATATATATTAGCCATTTCAAAAGCTAGAAGATTAATTTATTTTCCCACTATATGACTAATGTGGTTGCAGAGTGGTGTGCGTTTGTAGCTCCCTAGAGTTTTATTTTTCTGAGAAAATCTCTATTTTACTATTACTTTCTGTTGTTTAAAGTGATAAAATATAGCTTTTTTCCCCACCAGATTTCTGTTATTATCCATCAAACTAATCCGATCGCTCACTTTTAATCTATAACCGCCAGTGCAACGCCGCGCTGTGCGTTAGCATTCCGTTTGCCGGTTAACCTGCCATTTGCGTTCCCACTCACGTCTCTATTCACGTCTACTACCGCTTTCCTTTCTTCCCTCGCTCTCGTTGATCGCTCGTTTTTATTCTACAACCGGGAGTGCAGCGTGTTTGTAGTGTGTTAGCCGGTTAGCTTGCCATTCACTTTTAATTTTTCTCTACGCCTTTTTCTACACAAGTTCATCAGACAACAGTGGTGAGTTGAAATCATTCTACATCTACGGTGAGTAATGGCTTCTTCTCCTTTCCTGGTAACCTGCATCACCTGTCATATGTATAGTTTATCAATCTCTGTCGGCAGCGAGGGATTCACATGTGATAAATGCAGGGAAATAGTTAGGCTGACAGAGAAGATTTCAGAACTAGAGACACACATCCAAACTTTAATCGAGGATAGTAAGAACGTGAGGGCATTAGATACGGCTTTGGATGCGACTAGCTTAGGAAGTCCCGTACATTGTTCGGTTCCGGTAACTTCGCCTTTGCAGCAGGGCAACTGGGTGACTGTGAGACGGCATAGTCGCGGGTCAAAACACCGCTCTTCCGTTCCGATCAGAACATCAAACAGGTTCTCCCCACTCAGTGACGCACACACTGAGAAACCTGATGAAAGTGCTCTAGTTATTGGCGATTCTATTGTACGGAACGTGAAAATAGAGACACCAGCCACCATAGTCCAATGTTTACCGGGAGCCAGAGCGCCTGACATCTTGGCAAATTTAAAAGTGCTGGCTAATGCTAAACGTAAATTCAGTAAGATCGTTATTCACGTCGGCACAAATGATGTTCGACTTCGCCAGTCGGAGATCACTAAAAATAATGTTAAAGAGGTGTGTGAACTTGCGAGTACGATGTCAGACACTGTAATATGCTCTGGCCCCCTCCCTGCGTATCGTGGTGACGAGATACATAGCAGACTGTCGTCACTAAATGGCTGGATGTCTAAGTGGTGCCCGCAGAATAACATAGGTTTCATAGACAATTGGACAAGTTTTTGGGGCAGACCTGACCTGTTGAAAAGAGATGGTCTTCATCCCTCCAGGGGTGGTGCTGCTCTTCTCTCTAGTAATATGGCATATAGTCTTAGAGTTTGCACTTGACTAACTGGGGCCCAGGTCAGGAAGCAGACAGACTGGCTAATCCGACCGTCTGCTAGCCGCCTCACGTCACCAAAATCAGTTAATTCTCAGCACATAGAGACCCTTTCACCTAGATATCATGCTATAGAGACTGTGTCTGTTCCCCGAGCTAGACAATACAAAAGACGTCCAAACCAGTTTAAGAGTAACAATCTAATCAACGTTCAACAAATAAAAAACTTACATAATACAGAGAAACAAATGATAAAACTTGGCCTTTTGAATATCAGGTCCCTCTCTACAAAAGCGCTTTTTGTAAATGATATGATCATTGATCATAACCTAGATGTGCTATGTCTGACAGAAACCTGGCTAAAATCAGATGATTACATTATCTTAAACGAGTCTACTCCTCATGATTACTGTTATAAACATGAGCCACGTCTAAAAGGTAAAGGGGGAGGTGTCTCTACAATTTATAGCAATATTTTTAGTGTTTCACAGAGAACGGATTTCAAGTATAACTCGTTTGAAGTAATGGTGCTTCATATAACATTATCCAGAGAAACAAGCGTTAATGATAAATCCCCTATGACGTTTGTACTTGCTACTGTATACAGGCCACCAGGGCACCATACAGATTTTCTTCAAGAATTTGCTGATTTTATATCTGAGCTGGTGTTGGCTACAGATAAGGTCTTAATAGTAGGTGACTTTAACATCCATGTTGATATTGAAAATGATGCGCTGGCAGCTGCATTTACAGACATTCTAAATTCTATTGGAGTTAGACAACACGTGTCAGGTCCCACTCATTGTGGAAATCATACTCTAGACTTAATACTGTCACATGGAATTGATGTCAATGCCGTTGAGATTCTGCAGCAAAGTGATGATATCTCTGATCATTATCTAGTCTTGTGTATTTTCCAGATGACTAAAACTGTAAATTCAACTCCTTATTACAAGTATGGTAGAACCATCACTTCTACTACAAAAGATTGCTTTCTAAGTAATCTTCCTGACCTATCTGAATTCCTCAGCATGTCCAATAGCTCAGAAAAACTTGATGATGTAACAGAAACTATTGACTCTCTCTTTTCCAGGACTCTAGATACGGTCGCTCCTCTGCGCCTAAGGAAGATTAAGGAAAACAGTCCGACCCCGTGGTATAACGAGCACACTCGCGCCCTAAAGAGAGCAGCCCGGAAAATGGAGCGCAGCTGGAGGAAAACAAAATTAGAGGTTTTTCGTACTGCTTGGCGGGAATGTACCCTATCGTACAGAAAAGCGTTAAAATCGGCCAGATCTGACTACTTTTCGACTCTTTTAGAAGAAAACAAACATAACCCTAGGTATTTATTCAATACAGTGGCTAAGTTAACAAAAAATAAAGAACCAACAGGCACTGACTATGCCCATCAGCATAGCAGTAATGACTTTATGAACTACTTTACTTCTAAGATCGATACAATTAAAGACAAAATTGTCACTATGCAGCCGTCAACTACAGTGTCGCATCAGATAGTGCGCTATAGATCTCCTGGGGAACAATTCAACTCATTCTCTACTATAGGTCAGGAAGAATTGTATAAACTTGTTAAATCATCTAAACCAACAACTTGTATGCTAGACCCTATTCCATCTAGGCTACTAAAAGAGATGCTTCCAGATCTCATAGATCCTCTGCTAAATATTATTAATTCATCACTGTCATTAGGATATGTCCCCAAAACCTTCAAACTGGCTGCTATTAAGCCTCTAATTAAAAAACCACAACTTGACCCCAACGAATTAACTAATTACAGACCTATCTCGAATCTCCCATTTCTGTCAAAGATATTAGAAAAGGTTGTATCCTCACAGTTATCTTCCTTCCTACAGAAATATGATATCTGTGAGGATTTTCAGTCAGGTTTTAGACCGTACCATAGTACTGAGACTGCTCTTATTAGAGTTACAAATGATCTACTCTTGTCATCCGATCGTGGTTGTATCTCTCTGTTAGTGCTACTGGATCTTAGTGCTGCGTTTGATACTGTTGACCACAACATTCTCTTGAATAGACTTGAGAATTATGTTGGCATTAGTGGTAGTGCATTGGCATGGTTCAAATCGTATCTATCTGACCGCCATCAATTCGTGGCAGTAAATGATGAGGTATCATATCGATCTCAAGTGCAGTATGGAGTACCACAAGGCTCAGTACTAGGGCCGTTACTCTTTACGCTTTACATGTTACCCTTGGGTGATATCATCAGGAAATATGGTGTTAGCTTTCACTGCTATGCTGATGATACCCAGCTCTATATTTCTTCGCGGCCTGGCGAAACGTACCAATTTGAAAAACTAATGGATTGTGTAGTTGAGTTAAAAAATTGGATGACAAGTAATTTCTTACTGCTAAATTCTGAAAAAACAGAGGTGTTAGTTATTGGGCCTAAAACCTCAGCGTGTAATAACCTAAAACACTGTCTAATACTTGATGGCTGTTCTGTCAATTCTTCGTCATCAGTTAGGAACCTAGGTGTGCTATTTGATGGTAATCTTTCCTTTGAAAACCACATCTCTAGTATTTGCAAAACTGCATTTTTCCATCTCAAAAATATATCTAAACTACGACCTATGCTATCAATGTCAAATGCTGAAACATTAATTCATGCGTTTATGACCTCACGGTTAGATTATTGTAATGCTTTATTGGGTGGTTGTTCTGCTCGCTTAATAAACAAACTCCAGCTGGTCCAAAATGCAGCAGCTAGAGTTCTTACTAGAACCAAAAAGTATGATCATATTAGCCCGGTTCTGTCAACACTGCACTGGCTCCCTATTAAACATCGTATAGATTTTAAAATCCTGCTAATTACTTATAAAGCCCTGAATGGTTTAGCTCCCCAGTACCTGAGTGAGCTCTTATCGCATTATAGTCCCTCACGTCCGCTGCGTTCTCAAAACTCTGGCAATTTGATAATACCGAGAATATCAAAATCAACCGCGGGCGGCAGATCTTTTTCTTATCTAGCACCCAAACTCTGGAACAATCTACCCTACAATGTTCGGGACGCAGACACACTCTGTCAGTTTAAATCTAGATTAAAGACCCATCTCTTTAACCTTGCTTACACATAACAAATCCACATTCTTATAATTCAAATCCGTTAAAGGATTGTTAGGCTGCACTAATTAGGTCAACCGGAACCGGGAACACTTCCCATAACACCCGATGTACTCGGTGCATCGTCAGAAGAATGGCATCTACGCTAATATTAGTCTGTTTCTCTCTTATTCCGAGGTCACATTAACCACCAGATCCAGTCCGTATCCAGATCAGATGGTCACTGCAGTCCCCCGGATCCAGTCCGAACCCAGCCCAGACGGTGGATCAGCACCTAGAGACGACCTCTACAGCCCTGAATGTCAGCGGAGTCCACATCAACTAGATGAGCCCCAGAGACGGATCCACATTAAAGACCACATCACCTAGACGGCTGTCGGCACAAGACCACGGGAACTTTGGCCAGAGGAGAACTGGCCCCCCGACTGAGCCTGGTTTCTCCCAAGGTTTTTTTCTCCATTTGTCACCGATGGAGTTTTGGTTCCTTGCCGCTGTCGCCTCTGGCTTGCTTAGTTGGGGACACTTTCTCTTCACACGATATTGCATTTTATTTTATTGTTTTTGATTAACTACCTTTACCTATAATGTGAGTGTTTAATGTTGCCTTTGGCATTGTTGATGTACTGTTTCCTATTTAATACTGTACAGCCGCCTTGTCACAATTCTGTATTGTTAAAGGCGGTATACAAATAAAGGTGACTTGACTTGACTTAATGTTACTAATTATTGTTTTTATTTTCACATTTACAGTTTGGTTTTGACCAAGCCTGATCTATAAGTCAGTGCACTTTATTGCATAGTGGGTGGAAATTTCACACCATCCTTTACTTACAAAAGATGAGAGTTAACAACACCTATAAAAACACAATAAAATGTGTTTGTATGTGGGGGGGAGGGGTATTTTTTAATGGTCTTAAAAAGCTACTCATAACAGCATGTCAGGAAGAAACTCTTCACCTACAAACTAAAGACACATTTAGTTAATGCACACTCTCACCTACAAGGTGTTTGTCCATCAACAGATCAAACCACATTTTTGAAAGCCGACCGCAGCAGTTTTCAGTTTGACTCAGAAGCTGAACTGAGCTAAGCCTGTTACTGTGAGATGGCACACAGTTTTAACCTTGGTTGTTCCACACACAACAACTGAAAATGTCATTAAATATATATAACCATTTTAAAATAATAAGGGTTAGGCTTAGTTTTTCTATGAAATGTGGTTCATCTAATACTCAAAAACAATATTCTACTTTTAGCCATTTAACAGTCAGAAAACTATCTCTCAAAAAGTATGTGTATGTGAAACTGATAAAAATAAAACAAATTTTATCCATTAAAACTGTTAAAATGAAATTAAAAACAGTCTTAATAAGGGCCAGAAGAGCTATAACATTATATCACATCCAAATGCAGCATGAGAACTAGGAGGGTCTGGAACTGAACTGGGTGGATTCACCTGGTTGAGAGTTTTTCGTGAATAGTTTTATTAAATCAGACACTGAACAACTGAAGAAAATGTTTTACATGTTTGTTTTGTTCTGTTTGTGCTGGTGGCACCTGACTGGTGAGTTATAAAAAAGATTTTCATTGCTTAATTGCTTTTCATTTCAGAGTAATAAAGCTGCTGCTACAGTAAAACATTAAACAGTAAAATTTCCAGCAGGCCATAGAAGTAATAGAAAATAATGGAAATTTCTACAGTGAATGTAAATGGTAATGCTTTGCATGGAGACTCATACAGCCAAAACCACGGAGCTGCTTTTACATTTTAGGCTTTTTCTATTACTAATATTTAATCCTGGGTGCATTAGAAAGAATCAGTGAGGGGTTTTATCTCCTAATCTACATGACTCATTTTCACCTTCACGCTATCATGTATTTGTTTTCAGTAAATTGCATAATTGTACACACAAATGATTCATTTTCATATCACATTTCAGCTTGTCTCTCTGCTGCTGTTGTGATGTTCTTTCAGGTCACATGTAAATAACAGCTTATTTCATGCTTTGTAAGACAACATGAATCTAAAACTGTGACAAAACCTCTTTATGTTCATCAGGTGTGTTTGGTGTTGATGAAGTGAAGTCAGTGTCAGTGATGGAGGGAGATTCTGTCACTCTAAACACTAATGTTACTGAAATATGTGAACATGAAGACATACTCTGGTATTTTGGAGCCAAAAAGTCTCTTGTAGCTAAAATCTTGTCCACATGATGGTCCTGATGGAAGATTTAGAGACAGACTGAAAGTGAACAATCAAACTGGATCTCTGACCATCACAAACATCACAACTGAACATGCTGGACTCTATCAACTAGAGATAGATATAGACAAAATTTCATCAAAAACATTTAGTGTTTCTGTCTATTGTGAGTAGAAACATTATTTATCCTGTCTTTTTCATATTCTTATTTTATATTTACATAATAAAATGGCACACTAAACAGCCACTCTGCACCCAGAACTGGAAATAAGACTATTCTGTAGCTTTATTCAGATTTCTGTTTAATCTCTCACATTTTCCAGCTCATCTGCCTGTTCTTAACATTATCAGAGACTTCAACAACATCATATTGTTCGTTGGTGTGTTCAGTGGTGAATATGAGTGATGTGACTCTCTCCTGGTACAAAATATTGTCCAGCATCAGTGTGTCTGATCTCAGCATCAGTCTCTCTCTACCTCTGGAGGTGGAATATCAGGATAAAAACACCTACAGCTGTGTGATTAACAATCCCATCAGCAACCAGACCACACATCTGGACATCAGTAAACTCTGTCACACATGTTCAGGTAAGCTTATGGTGCATGAGTTTATTAGTCTGCGATTGAATTGACCTCAATTTGGCGTTTTTTATTCCTCAGACTCTGTCCAATGCTGTGTTTCTACTGAAGCTGTGATCCGATTGGTCCTCTCTGCTCTGGTGGGTGTTGCTATTGTCATTGTTCTAGTTTATGACATCAGATCCAGAAGAGCTGAAAAAGATTGAGCATATATCCTACATCTAAAAACATAAATGTTGTAATTGATCATAGAACTTATTATCATTATTTATTAGTCTTAATTTATTTTTAATGGCTGACAGACCAATATACAGACCTTAACAGCTAATGTCCAGTATACGTTCCATGCAAATATCTTCAGAACATTACTTATATATTATCAATGTTATCATGCTTAAAGATGCATTTATGAAATTATCTTCTAAGAATTTGTCTTGCAAAACAAGGACTTTATCTATATCTACTTTTTCTATCACCTTGTCACTATAGGGGCCACATAATAAAGAGACCATGTGTAAATCTCATGAGGAAAAGTGCAAAAATAGATGTGAAATACCCATCAAAAAGATTATTTGCATCTGTACAGAGATGTGTTTTGATCTTTTGGACATACAGCTTGTGCATAAGCATGTATCTACTGCTGGACGTTTGTGGCTGATATCAGTTTGTGTCTGAGGTGTAAATAGCGTTTTGGTATTTTTTATTTTATATTTTTTCTCCATTCCCTCTCACATATGAAACAGTTTGACTTTTGCTCTACAAAATACTGGACTCATGAATGCTTATGTATCACAAACTTCTTAAATTAAACAGAGATATTACTGTGAAATATCTTGTCTGTGGTCTTTTGTCTGCTCACCACCAGAGGTCGCCTTTGCATCAAAAAATTGACTCTCACACTCCACAGACTGTCACATGTCACTGGGACTACATTTCCCATGTTCCATTTCACTAATTACAGACTCACCTGCAGCCAATCACACACTCATTAATAGGGGCCCTAACCACCATTCAGGGCTGAGTATTGTTTGCCTTTATCTCTCAATTAGCAATAGCAACATTACGGGGCCAATATGAGTTTTTCTAGTTTCTTAAATCTTGTTAAGACTTGTCCTTAGTCTGTTTCATGTGTGTCTTGATCCTTGCCTGGTTTATATTGTCTTGGATTTTTTGCCCCTCTTGGATAATTCCTTTGTCGTCCCGCTTCGGACTCTGGTTGCTCCTCGTCTGGACTATTGCCTGTCTTGGGTTACATGTTTGCCTTGCCCCTGGTTTACGTTCGCCGTCGATTGACCCTCGCCTGTTTACTGGACTACTCTTTTGTCTTGGCTGTGCTGTATATATATATCAGTGGTGGAAAACAAAGTTACAGTAATTTGTTACTATACTTAAGTACATTAAGTACATTCTTCAAATATTTGTACTTTACTGGAGTAGTTTTATTTTGAATAAATTTCACTTTTACTTCACTACATTCCAAAGCGTAAAACTGTACTTCTTACTTCACTAAATTTCATAAAAGATATAGTTACTCCTAACAATATATCACATGCTCCAAGAGGCAGAAGCGGTGTCTGATTCATGAACAAACTGATTCTTTTCAATGAACCTGTTAAATTGATTCCCCAATTGCACCAAATGATTCATTCATGAATTGGAATGATCCGATTGCAGCTGTTCTCGAGTCGACAACTCACTGATTCAAATGATCTATTTAGAGCGAGTCTCCAGTCAACTGAATTCACAAGTAAGAACCGGGAGATCTTGTGAGTGCGCACGCGACTGATGCTGTGAAAAGTAAGTTGATACAAATGTTTATTCATAACCATACTGAAAATAAGTCAAAATTGTCAGCTGATGTTAACTGTCAGGGACAGGGAAGGCTGATGGGTAAGAACTCGAGCTGACACGCTCGATCCTCAAAAGCAGAACAAAAAACAGTCTGTGTCGAGGCAAATAAATTGAGACATGAAAGTACACACACTTCAAGTCAATAGCTGCGAACCAGTCCTGGGGCTGGCAGGACCACTGGTCTTCCTGGATACGATGATCCCAGGACAGTAAGTCCTGAATCAACTCAGCTGGAGGGAAGGCAGAGTGCCTATCAAACTGAATTGCATGGCTGAATCGGACCGTCTGGAAGCCAGCAAGATGGGTTGGAAGCGTAAACATGCCTACAGCCACGGTACAAGTGAGATCAACAGAGTGGAACCGGCGTACCCACGGTTGAGCAGTTAAGGAGTTATAAAAGATGGCTAGACCCAGGAAGCAAGCGTCCTAAAGAAGAGATGAGCTGCAGAGGGCAGCACTTACCTGGATCCCCAGGGCGAAATTACTGGAGTGCAAAGAGGCAGCGCATCCTGCCACCTGGGCTTAAACAGCAAAACCTTGCGCTGTCTGGACGTGAGGAAGCAACTTGTCACTCACACTCAGAAACCAGCAAATACCCAGAGATAAAGGAAATTGATCTGAGATTTATCTGAATTCCTCAGCATAACCAATAGCTCAGAAAAACGTAATGATGTAATAGAAGCTATTGACTCTCTCTTTTCTAGCACTCTTGATCTGGACACTTCTTTGCGCTTAACGAAGATTAAGGAAAACAGTCCGACCCTGCATGTGATGTCCTAAATGGGTTAAAAAAGTCAAATAACACTTCAAATTTTTTTTTTCCCAAAGATGTTTTCCATTATTTTAGGAAGTTCTTATCACACTGAGTGTTAGTTTTTTTTTAGTAATTTACTTTGAATCAGTTATTTTATGCTATTAAAATGAGTTATGGTGTCATGAAGGTGATCTGCGGGAGTTTGGTACCTAGGCTCCACCTCATGATCACTACGGTGTAGACTTGAGCTCCAAATGAATCACTACCGTGCAGACTCAGATTCCAAATGAATCATTACTGTGCAGACTCGGGTTCCAAGTGAATCACTGCCGTGCGGACTCGGGCTCCAAATAAATCATTACTGTGCAGACTCAGCCTTCAAATGAATCACTCTGTGCAGACTCGGGTTCCAAATGAATCACTACCTTTACGAAAAAGAAGTTTATTCAAGTGTGTTATTAGTATACTTCTTTTAAACTAAAATAGTAAAGTATACTTTCAGTCTACTTTTTATTTACTTCTCAGAAATGGGCTTTATGTACTTCTCAGAAATATACTTAAAATGGCATTTAAGTGTACTTGACTTACACTTAGGAAAAGTCTAAATATATTTGAGCAATATTGCTCTCCAAGAATCCATTTTTTTTATTGTTATATGGTAGGGGGCGCTATTACACATCTTCTGTACAGAATTTCCAAAACACAAGTGAAGAAGAAACCAAAACAACAGATGCTTCCACCTGTTTTGAACGCCATCTTCAGTCATAAAACAGCATCAAAACTGTAACGTTATGGAATAAAATGTGGCCCATGAAGAGGTAATAATGACTGTTAAGTGTTGTATGAAGCTAGAATAAAATGTTTTTGTTTACAAGCAGATACCCTGATCTTTCTATTTACATTTTGTATGTTCAGATATTCATATAAAAATATACAAATTAATATATAATAGGGACATAGTATATATTTAAAGTATGATTGTAAATTTCATATAAAAAAAAAAGTATACTTGCAGTATAAAACTACTAAACTAGTAGTTTACTGAGACTATACTAAAAACACTACAAGTATTTAATTAGTAAATCATAAGTATACCTGTAAGTTCACTTTTAGTATAGTTGCAGTACAAACTAAAACATAGATATAAACTAGTTGTGTACTCAAAGTTTACTACTGTTATGCTTAAATGTATACTTTTATATACTAGAATATTTGGGGCAGTCATGGCCTAATGGTTAGAGAGTCGGGCTCATAACATGACTGAAGTGCCCTTAAGCAAGACACTGAACCCCCAATTGCTGCTGTGTGTGTGCACTCGTGATGGGTTAAATGCAGAGGACCAATTTCGACTATGGGTCACCATAGTTGACAATACGTTGTCACTTTCACTTTCACTAGAAAGTGGGCCAATTTAGTCCCAAAGAGTACTGAAATAGAACACTTACAAATATACTACTACACTGTAAAAAACAATTTGTTGTCAACTTAAAATAATTTGTAACCTGGCTGCCTTCACATTTTAAGTTCATTCAAAAAAAGCTAACTCAAAAAAAGCTTATCCAACTTGAAATGTTAAATTATACTAAGTGACAACTTAGATATTTGAGTTGAATCAATTTAAAATTTTAAGGCAGCTGGGTTACTTACCCATCTATTAAGTTTAGCAAACACAAATACCTAAGTTGTTACTTAGTACAACTTAACATTTCAAGTTGACTAAACTTATTTTAGTTGACTGAACTTAAAATTTTAAGGCAGCAGGGTAACAAATTATTTTAAGCTGATTCAACAAATTGTGTTTTTTTACAGTGTAGTACACTGACATTTGTATACTTTCTACATAAAGTATACTTAATAATATACTTGAACTTTACTTAAGCATACTTAAGATAAACTTGAAGTATACTTCTTTTTGGTGAGGGTACTCTGCAGACTCAAAAAAAAAAAAAAAAGAAAAAAAAGTCAATGGTGCAAGATGACAGTAGCCATACTGAGATGTTTTGGCTTCACTTCTAAAGTGGAAGGAAGTAGAGACACGTCCATCTTTTTTTACAGCCTATGATCTACGTATAAGTCAGTCACTGAACTGGGAACCTACTAAAACCATTAGAAGATGTCTTATAGCTATAGCAAAGAAAACAATAAAAAGTCAGCAGAATTAAAGGGTGAGTGGAAAGTTCCCACAGTCCTTTAATTACAACAAAGAGTTCGCTAAGAACGCCTCTCATTTTAAACATTTTAAACTAAAACATGATAATTTTTTTGTTGTTTCTCTCCTGTCCGAAAGAGATTTTCATTTTTTGTCTTTGTCCAGTAGATTAAAGGGTTTTAAAAAGCTGCGTATAAGAGCAGGACAGGAAGACACTCTTTACCTACAAACAAAATACACCAGCATGTCTGTCCACCTGAAAGATCAAACCACATTTCTAAAGAAAACCGACTACAGCAGCTTTCACTGTGACTCAGATGAACAGTTAACATGTACTGTGAGATGCCAGATGGTTTTAACGTTGTATTTGTTTTTTTCCACACACTGGAAAAACAACTGTCTATATGTCACATGTCAACAGGCTATACGTTAAATTCACAAGGGTTAGGTTCATTTTTATATTAAATGTAGTTCATCCGATATTAAATGTTAATCTTCTACTTTTAGCATTTAACACACATTTAATATATTTCAAAAAGTGTTAACTGATAAGTTAATAAGGGCCACAAGAATTATAACAATATGAATTATGCAAATGCATTGTGTGAACTAGGAGGGACAAAATGTTGTAGGAGGATTCACACACCAACTTATGTGTTTTAGCAGGTAGTCAAATGCCAAACCGTTAAAGAAAATGTCTCACGTGTTAGTTTTGTTCTGTCTGTACTGGTGGAATTTAATTGGTAAGTTATAAAACCATTTTAACACTTACATTGTTTCTGTTTCAGAGTAATAGAGCTGCTGGATCATTTTAAGCTGATGAATAAGTATTGTGAGATCAACTAACTTTAAATTCAGGTCTCTGTTTGTAATGGTAAATAAAAATTTCCAGGTTTGGGAAAGTCATGAAATTATATTAAAAGGATAGTTTACCAAAAAAGTAAAATTCTGTCATGATTTACTCACCCTCAATGTTGTTCCGAACATGTATGAATTTCTTTGTTTGGTGCCCCACATTCTTCAAAATGTCTTCTGTTGAGGTCAACAAAAGAAAGAAATGTATGCAGGTTTGTAACAACTTGAGGTTGACTCAGTGATTACAGTATGATTAATTTTGGGTGAACTATCCCTTTATAAGCCACTGAAAATAAGCACATTTCTACAGTGAATGTTTATGTCTCTGCTGATGCTTTACATGGAGGCTAAGAAAACCAAAACCTTCTAAACTGCTTTCAAATATTATAAATTTTTTATCCTTAAACATCAATTTAAAACATTTCTACAGTAATCATACACCGTACAAAAGTCATGGAAATTAATTAGTCACAATGCTTTGGAATCCTTAGTTTATTGAACACAGATTCAGTTAGTGTGTTTTATAAACTCATGTAATTGTCCCACTTGTTAAAACAAAAAAAATGAAAAATGTATTTTCACATTGATTTTGCACAACTGCAGATATCTGTTTAAACATATCACCTTTTATTTTGTTTTGTGTCTCTGCTGATGTTGTAAATGTTCACGGCTGATTTCAGGCTTTGTAAACCAACAAGAGTCTTAATTTGTGACAAAACCTCTTCATGTTCATCAGGTGTGTTTAGCGAGTCATTGTCAGTGATGGAGGGAGATTCTGTCACTCTAAACACTGATGTTACTGAAATAGCTGAAGGTGACGATATAGCGTTGTATTTTGGAGTTGAAAAGTCTCAGATGGCTAAAATCAGCATTGAGAACCAAATGTCCTCTGCATTTAATGCTGCTAATGAGAGATTCAGAGACAGACTGAGGCTGGACAAACAAACTGGATCTCTGACCATCACAAACATCACAATTCAACATGCTGGACACTATAAATTAAGCATAGATGGAGCGAGACTAACATCAAAAACATTCAGTGTTTCTGTCTATGGTGAGAATTCATTTGTTTTGTGTATCTTTTGTTTATTAACTATTTACATACTGGACATTTACTTAACAGTTTGTTGATTACATTAAACCATAATTCTCTCTATTCTTCTATAATTCTCAGCTCGTCTGCCTGTTCCTGTCATCAGCAGTAACTCTTCACAATGTTCTTCATCATCATCACAGCAGAATTGTTCATTGTTGTGTTCAGTGGTGAATGTGAGTGATGTGAGTCTCTTCTTGTACAAAGGAAACAGTTTATTGTCCAGCATCAGTGTGTCTGATCTCAGCATCAGTCTCTCTCTACCTCTGGAGGTGGAATATCAGGATAACAACACCTACAGCTGTGTGATCAACAATCCCATCAGCAACCAGACCACACATCTGGACATCAGCGAACTCTGTCACACATGTGCAGGTATGTCAGCACTGATATGTTTATTTAGTGACCCGACCTCTGTATTCTGTTAAGGATCGAATTGACACATTCACATTTATTAATGATTATCATTATAGACACGCTATCAATAGTGTTGATCTCTGCTGCTGCTGCTGCTGGATCTCTGTTGGTTGTAACTGCAGTCATGATCTTCTGGGTCTACAAGAAACACAGAAAAACTGATCAAGAAGGCAAATGTTTCTTACAAATTATCATAACAATACTATACTAAATCCACTGTACAAGTAATTTCAACTTAAATTACATGAAACCAACCTAAAAATCTTAATTTATTATAAGTCTTAGCATATGTTAGGGACTTTTGTGTGTGTGTGAAACTGTTAAAATTAAAGTTGGTAATGCTTTTTTAAAAAGTTGCCATTTTAAATATGCTTTTGCAGCCTTAATGATAACAACAAAAAGACAGATACAGTTTAGACTGAGTTTTGTTGTTTTAATGCATCTGTTATTGTTGCTTAAACAGTTCAGTCTCATGAAGAAGACATCACATACGCTGCTCCTACATTCCACAAAACAAAAGCACATCAGTCGGTAAGACATTTTATTACTAATTTATGTTCTGCGTCTCTGTATAAATTACACATACATCACATGCACACACACAGTACAATATCTGATATTTATAAAAGCCTTGAGATCATCATTCAGTGCATGAAACAAACAAACAAAAAAATAAGCGCAGTTATTTCTCACTGAGTGAAGCAACAGACATCAAAACCTCAACACAGTGACGACTACAAAATCTCAACAACACAACAGAAACTCAACATAAATTAACATACAAATCCACTATTCAGTTAGTTGTAAACAAAAATGCTATATGTAGTCTTATACAAGTAGTTTAGGTTGCATTTTTATATTATTTTTAGCAGAACCTCACTATGTTGAGATGTTAAAATGCCACAGGAAACAGGCTTCAGGAAATGAAAGCCACCATGATGCACATTTCTGCTGGTTTGCACAACAGCCAATTAGCCTAGCTTATAACACCTTGTAAAAAATTTTATAGACATCTGGCAGATTGTATCTTGTTGTAGTAAAATCACAGATCAGATTTTTACTGTCTAATTAGGCAATCCATTACATTTCTGCTTCTAAAGGTCAAACTTCTAATTTATTTATTTATTTATTTATTTATTATTATTTTTACAGAATGATAAAGGGGAAGATCATGTTGAGTACGCACCTATTGCCATGAGAAGATGATCAAACTACAAGACCCAGAACCTCCTGTGACAACCTCAGTTTCAAAGTTTATGGTTGGGTTATGGGATTGGTGAAAATTATCACATGTATAGCATCAGGCAGTGTGACACAGATCGAAAATCTCCTAAAACATAGAAAATAATTAGGCTTGTAATACAATAACTTTTAACAAATGATCTTATGGCCCATTGGAGCATTTTCACCAAGCCTTTGACCAAGTAAAGTCTCCTAAAATCTTAAATTCATACTTTATTTTAATAACTACAACTTTTGCTTACTAATAATTAGTAAGGTCACTGTGAAAGGATTACTCCACTTCCAAAATAAAAATTCACCCCCATGTCATCCAAGCTGTTCATGTCTTTCTTTTCTCAGTCACAAAGAAATCATGATTTTTTTGAGGAAAACATGCAGGATTTCTCTTTATATACACTGTAAAAAAACTATTTGTTGAGTCAACTTAAAATAATTTGTAACCTGGCTGCCTTAAAATTTTACATTCAGTCAACTCAAAAAAAAGTTTATTCAACTTAAAATGTTAAATTATACTAAGTGACAACTTGGATATTTGAGTTGAATCAACTGAAAATTTTAAGGCAGCTGGGTTACTTACCCATCTGTTAAGTTTAGCAAACACAAATATCTACGTTGTTACTTAGTACAACTTCAAGTTGACTAAACTTATTTTAGTTGACTGAACTTAAAATTTTATGGCAGCAGGGTAACAAATTATAATAATAAGTAATTTACATACTTTTTTTAAATCTCAAATGCTAGTCTTGTCTAGCTCTGCAATGCCCATGCATACTCTGTGTAGTTCGGGTCAGTACATTTTGGGTATGCCGAAAAACTTCCATCTCATTTTCTCCTACAACTTCTAAATCATCCTACATCGCTCCAGAAGTACCAACCCAGTGTTCACAGTGTGATCTTCCAAAGAACATCAAACACCCTTTACAAAAAAAGGCAAAACAGTGATGTAGGTTGATTTTTAATGTTGGAGGAGATAATGACATGGGAATTTTCAACATACCCTAACTGTCTTGAACCAGAGTGCACAGAGTATGCATGCACATTGCAGAGCTATACAAGATGAGCATTTGTGGTTAAAAAGTGCATATATATATATATATATATATACACACACACACACATATATATATATATATATATATATATATATATTATATATATATAGGTTTTTTTTGACCAATGACCAATCGTTTCACTTGATAGGACCATTATTCCCAGGCTGGGATTGCGTAGAGCCCTTTGAAGCTTCATTAAAACTTTTTAACCTTCAGTCCGTTGAGCACCATTTAAGTCCAAAATATGGAGAAAAATCCTTTAATGTTTTTCTCAAAAACCTTAATTTCTTTGTGACTGAAGAAAGACAGACATGAATATCTTGGACATGGGGGGTGAGTAAATCATCAGAAAATTTTTATTCTGTAAATGGAGTAATCCTTCAAGTTGAGGTATGGGGTATAGGATTAAGGGCAGGCACAATAGTGGGAACCCACAACCTCTGAACATGGGAGCCCTTAAACTGTAGTGACGCCCCTGGTTAAGGGATCTAAATTATGGTCAAACAGATTAAGGCATTAAAGGGATAGTTCACCCAAAAATGAAAATTACTCCATGATTAATTGGAGTAACCGTCAAGCCATCCTAGGTGTATATGACTTTTTTTTTTCTTCAGATGAATACAATAAGAGTTATTTAAAAAAAAATGTTTAGCTTTTAATTACAGTAAAAGGCAGTTGAGATTTTGAAACAAAATAAAGTGCATCCATCCATCATAAACAGTGCTCCACACGGCTCCAGGGGGTTAATAAAGGCCTTCTGAAGCAAATTGATGCATTAACTTCATATACGGTAATCTCTAGCTTCCATTAATGGTCATACAGGAAAGGTCATACATTCAAGTAGATGATATAGCGTAAATTCTGGTGAGAATATGGTAGTCTCACAAGAACCAAGTTTTGTTTGCAGCAAAGGAAAACCAGTCTCCTCTTGGCTTATATCAAAATCCAGCAACATTTTCCTTTACAAATGTCAGAGGATTTACTTCATTTGTGTTTTATTTTGCTCTCTTCTCTGTGCTTCCGCGTTCGTCACTGCATTTGCCTGCATCCTACGTCATCCACTGGAATGCCACTCTGTTGTGAGCATGCATACAACAGTTAGTGAAACCAGAGATTCTGGTTCATGAAGTTTTAAATATGGATTTTTTTTTTTCTTACATAAACACACTGATTCACTTCAGAAGGCATTTCGTCACCTCAGAATTATAATGTTCTATGTGCATTCTGAGCACTTTTAAGATTTATGAAGTTTCTGCATTCCATAGACTTCTGTAGAGAGAACCATTTTTGTTTTCTGAAAAAGGCCCCAAATGTACACAGCTTACAAAAGAAACATCACATGATGTAAATAAGTTGTCACTGAATAAGAATATGTGAATAACTTAATTATGACAAAAAATGTCACATAGAACCTTAGAATTCAAAGGCGACAATTTATTTAACCTACCAGAGCCATGTGGAGCACTTTTTTATGATGGATGAATGAACTTTATTTTGCTTCAAAATCTCAACACCCATTCACTGCCATTATAAGGCTTGAAAGAGCCAGGACATTTTTCAATATTACCCAGACTGTATTCATCTGAAAGAAGAAAGTCAAATACACCTATATGGCTTGAAGGTGAGCAAAGCATGGGTTAATTTTAATTTTTGGGTGGACTCTACCCTAAATATGTGTTTGATAAGTACTAATAGTAATGTGCATGCTATTTAATGGAGAAAATTGGACCTTAAAATAAAGTTTTACCCAATTTTCATTAAAGCAAAAAAGTGCATAACACAGATGCAAAATACTCTTAAAAGGAAGTGGAGACCCTGCTATAGTCTCACTTATTCACATCTGTACACAATGCGGTTTGATCTGTTGTACAAACAGGTTGTGCATGTATTTGTTATGTTTGTAAGTGTGTGCGCTCGAGGTGTGTTCAAGGTGTCAAAAGTGAGTCTGTGTGAATAGCGTGTGGTTGAAGAACTTTAAATTCCTGCTCATATGAAACTGTTAGTGTTCTGCTTCTGACAAATAACCTTTACTACAATATACTTAATCTGTAGATTAAAGATTGTCTCAAATTAAACAGTGGTTTTGCTAAGTGATCTTACTCTGTATGAATGTGATATATATATATATATATATAGAGAGAGAGAGAGAGAGAGAGAGAGAGAGCTATTAACTAAAAGGAGCAAAACTAATAGCAAGCTACATATAAATTGAACAATACATTGCATTTATTCTTAATATAACTCCAGTATTGACTGACAAAAAACAGAAAAAAAAGAAAAACACACACACACAATGAAAATTCTTCAAAATTGAATACTGTTGCTTTAATATAGGATCTTTTCAAAGAGTAAGACAGATAAGGTAGATAAGTATGTACACTGTACTAGAGCACCATCTAGTGTCCTAACAGGACTTCATCTCTCCAAGATTGGCCTTCACCCTCAACCAATATAAATACATTCAATAAAAAAAATTGAAGCGCATGGGTTAAGGTCAAAGGTTAAACACAACATACATCAAAATTACATATCTAGCTTGACTTGCCAAAGGGTACTAAGTTGAAATCAAGCAGAAAAAAAAAAAAAAAAAACACCTTTTAAGAATCACTTTAATTTCTGTAACAACAACAACATAGTATAACAAGGAGCCAGTGACTGTATCGTGGGGTGAGAACCAGAAGGTCATAAGTGAAATTTTGGGTGAAACTGAGATTGAGTTAATGGAATTTTCTATCATATTTTTTAGTACAAACCCACATAAAATAGTAATATATTGTACTAAAATGCATTTATTTCATACTAGTCAATCTATTAACATTGCATTTTCTTTATTTATTGTCTGTTTACGGACACATCACTCTCTACTTACCAATAAAAATTAAATTAAACTTTATTTGGAGATCTACTCGTGCACAATGTGCATTTCTCAATGTTAAGCCTAAAATGTGTTTTAATATCATTATTGATTAGAATTGTATGATCTTAGAATAATATAGGTCTTTAAATCCAAGATATTTAAAGTTTACCTAAAATATACTCACGATAGTTCTACTTTTAGTACAATCACATATACTTCAGTATAATTAGTTGGACTTCAGCACTATTTCTGTTCCAATTTAGCATACTTTAAGTAACCAATATGTAAAGAATATGTCGTATATATTTGTAGTATGCTTAGCATGGAGAGAGAGAGAAAAAAAAAGTATTTCAAATACATTTTTGTATATTTATTTTTCACTAGGGAAGGCATCTGTAAAGGTCCATTTGGCCAATTGCTAAGTGGCTGGGATAACGTTTTTAGTAAAAATTAATACCAATAAGGTTTCACCATTACTTGTTATGCAATATTTTATTTAATCACAATAGATAATTAATACTTATTAATATAAGGCTTTGGTCATATTATCATTAGATGCACCCATGTTTTATACACAAAATGGAACAAAACATGCGTCTTTTTGGCACCAATGTGACTTCATCTTTTTTATCAATTAATATACATAATAAATAGCATATGATATATGTATAAATATACATATTAATAAACGTTAAAGTAGTGTTCAAAGAGTATACTGTAAATGTTTGAACTACCATGAGTCAGAGAGCCAATTTGGGGCATTAAGACTATAGCTACTAGACCCGTTATTCACAAAAACACGTTGGAATGGAATAAAGTACTTTGAACAAATACAACACAACAAAACATGCTTCATGATCAGACCTTGAAAGAGACGGAGACAGATAAAATAAACATCTAGTAAACTCTACCTCTAACACCTCATCAGTCTCTATCTTGCCCCTGATGTGCACAAACCTGGTAGTAAAAAAAATGCTCAGCTTTTTAAATGCTTACAATATGCAGAATATTTACAATATATTTAAACAAAATACAAAGACAAACAATTAATTTTGGCACAATGATGCAGACATCTGATATCTGTTTAAACGACAACCATAAAAAAATGTGTTGTTGTAACATTAAACACATTTAAGAACTGTCAAATATGCAGCAGCCTCTGCTGGATTTGAACCGTCAACCTTGAACCACAACCACAAATCACGGACACCCCAACCAAACAAACAAACCAACCAAAACCCAAGGCATCAGTACAGACCAGAAAACATTAAATTTCTCAAGGACTCCTGTTCAAAACACAATTTTTAAGTTGACAAAGCTGGTTGAAAAAGACAGACTTGCTGGCTAAAGCTGATGTAGGGAAACCATCTGGCCACAATTTGGCCACAATTTGGAACATGCCAGTTCCTACTTGTGTGTTTAAAGCAAAAAATCACCTGGTTTGATTTATGGCTGAATGACTGTGCATCTCTAGTCTTTATTTAATGCTGATCTGTGCTCGAGCATGCACAAAAACAGCATGCAATAATTTCCCAAAATGTCATTTGTGTGTAAATATTACAAATTTGTAAACATGGAAATAATAGAGGCCAGAGATGATACACTTGAATATGGAAACAACAACAAAAAAATGGAGAGAACAGATGCGCTGGTAGAGAAAATATGAAATACTGCAATGGCAGTAGTGGGTTTATATGTATATCTGAACAGAACAGATTGTTTTCAGGAAAGCTTCGATGGCAATTTCTTTTCATCTTACCTCTATATAATGCCTATTAACGTAACCGCAGTGCTGCTTTGTGTATCATTTGCGCTGCTGTTCCATAAGCGCCACCTACTGGCAGATAATTAATTTGCAGTTTCTTTCAGAACATCTGCTGTTTTTGTTTTGTGCAGGTATGTTTTGTGTACCATAAGTCATGCATTCTGACCATTCTGTTCTCACTTTAAATATTGAAATTATACAATATATTTAAATGAATGGTTAATGAACTGTTAATGCTAAATGTGTGTAACATCTTTGCTTGAATAATAACTGAAATGCACTGTTGCCTCTAATTTCAAGTGGCCAGAGTGATCTTTGATTAAGACCAGTTTGGACCAAAACACGGCAAACAAACAAACAAAATAAATAAATAATGATTCAATTTAGGAATATTATCTTGCTGTGTAAATGCTGGTGCTAAGGCTTAAAGAAACTTAGTAAACAATTTAGACTTGTCTTCTTTCACTCCTCTTCTCTCTTTCATTTCACATCTTTGTCCATGAAGTTATTAAAATAATAATGTTACTGTAACGTCCAATTATCAGCAGTGGTCTGTGGAATTCCATTCGGATAAGTGAACTGAATCCACACCGTTCCCCTGTAAGAGAACACACATTCACAGAAGGTGAATTATTATTATTATTTTTTAATTAATTAATTATTATTATTATTTTTTTTTTTTGCAGACAGATTCGGTGCAGATGATATCTTACCTCATCATTGTGCTGTATCATGGTGTGTGCTTGAACAACAAACAATTAAACAGATTACTTCACAGTACACTTCACATATTATTAAAGATTGTTTTTGCACAATAAAATCTCATATTTTCATATGTAAATCAACTATATGTAATACTTGCCATTTCGTCTTGCTTGTGTACGTCTTATGCAGAAAAAGCAAATCACACCAATAGTTGCAGCCACCAACAGAACAACACTGGCATATATTACTTTAGGTCCTGAAGATTTACTTGAATCTGGAACATTTAAAGACAGTCATGATGATTACCAGAGACTTACAATCAACTTTAACAAATCTTCACTGATATATTTACACCTGTCTATCATCAGTACATTGATTTATTTCAGGGTTTGGGTCAGGTGAGCCTCCACTTCAAAAAAACAATCATCCTAGCCAATGCATTATTTTTAGTAAGTGCATATACTAGGCTGTATTATGGTAACAGTGTGTCTTTCTCTAATCTTTCACATTAATTCATTCAGCCAGTTTATCTGTCAGTAATTAATAAATTAAGAAACAATGTTTACAGGAAAATATACTGACAGTGGACTTGAAAACTGTAACATTCATAACGCAACATATTTGACAGGCACGTGAGGGTGATTAAGATGACCTCAGTTACATTTTAATAATAACAGGCCACAATGAAAACATTAAACTTATGTTTATGTTTCAAACTCTTTTCTAAAACTGCAAAGTAAAGTCCATGGAATGACTAATGATACTCACCAGTGACAATAACACTGAATATCTTTCTGATGCTGATTTTGCTGCTATTGACCTCCAGTTTATAAAGTCCAGAGTCTGTGGTTCTGGTGTTTGTGATGGTCAGAGATCCAGTCGGATTTACCTTCAGTCTGTCTCTGAATCTGTCATCAGCACTGTCACATTGATCACCTGTACAGTTTCTATTAGGGTTTCTGATGATGAGAGTGTTGTTAAAATACCACAACATCACATCATTTTCTTTTTTTACTACACAAGTGTCTAAAGTGACAGATTCTCCCTCCTCCACGAATTTTCTCTTTATTTTGTCTAGTTCAACAGCAGTAACATCTGAAACACAAACCAACAGTCAAAATCCAATATCCAAAATCCATTGCACTTTGAATTCCTGATGAACTGAAAACACACTGTGTATGATATAATGGATGGATTTAAACAGATGATATTGAACTGTTATCTTCATCAGAACAAAACAACAAATGTGACTTTAACATTAAATGTGTTTTTGAAGAAATTATCTATATGCCGTATCTGAATTAAAATACATTTAAATATAATGACTCACCATATACAGCAACAATAAAGATAGTTTCACTGATGGTCTCAATGCTGCTGATCCGAAGTTTAATAACTCCAGTGTCTGTGGTGTTGATGTTTGTGATGGTCAGAGATCCAGTCTGATGATCCAGCTTCAGTCTGTCTCTGAATCTCTCAGTGCCATCATTACACTGTTCATCTGTACAGTTATAACTCTGATCTCCATTGATTTGAGCTATACGAGTGTCATTAAAATACCATCTAAACTTTTCTTGTTGGTTTATTTTAACATCAGTGTGTAAAGTGACTGAATCTTCCTCCATCACAAATGCAGACTCTTCATCTGTATTACCACTGAAAAAACCTGGAGAAGAAATGAACAGTTCATTACATTTTTATATATAGTAATTGTTACTGCTAATCAGTTTTACCATTGTCTTTGATTCACAGCAGAACACAAATGCAGCTTTGTATGCACTACAAATTATTACTAGGACTAATAAACAAAGTTCTAAATCAGGATTTAGTTTAGTTCAGCTTTAAATCATAATAAACTAAATGAAAGCAATAGGCCCATTTGCCCATGGTTTACTGTGATTTTACAACAGGGAAGTGGCATTTTAGAGCACAACACAGAGCAGAATGACTCAAACATTACGGGGGTTGATTGCTTTTATAAAATGATTACAATATACACCTGACAAGGTTTCATAATACAGAAACTTAATAATTTAAATTTTGTATAGCAGTAAAGTTCTTCAGGAAGCATCATTTATCTATGTATCCTACTGTATATATTCAATAGAATGCCGCTAAAAAATTGCTTTAAAAAGTAATGACTTACTATGAACAGCAACAATGAAGATCTTCTCATGTTCACTGCTGTTTCTCACAATCTTTAGTTTATAAACTCCAGTGTCTGTGGTTCTGGGGTCTTTGATGGTGAGAGATCCAGTCTGAGTATCCAGTTTAAGTCTGTTTCTGAATCTCCCATCACACTGAACATCTGTACAGATCTTACGGAGATATCCAGTACTTTCAGCGATTTGAATGTCATAAAAATGCCAACTAATCTTTATTTGTTGGTCTGTTTTAACATCAGTGTGTAGAGTGACTGATTCTCCTTCCTTCACAGACATTGACACTCCATCTATACAAACACCAGACACACCTGAAGAAGAAATTAAGTGTTATTTTAAGTCATACAAAAATATACCACAGGAAAGTGCTGCTTTGAATATGTTTTCTACAGATCATAAATACTGAGAGTAGAGAAATCTGTCTTGAATCAATAATGTAACATGCAAACAAACAGAAGAAATTAGTTGATTAACACTACTATCCTGGGCTACTGTCCTGATTTTTTAAATTTTTTTCCCCCCACATACTCTTGAGATTCTGTGTCTAAGTTTGTGATAAACATTGTAAAAGCCTTATACCTAATCTAATCTGTCTTTGCGTTATTCACCCTGAGGGTGGCGCTCTAATGTTGACTGACAGGCTTTAAACACACACAACGCACGCATACACTTAGAATGTAATGTAGTATTTATTGATTCCGAATGTGCCGAAACATAAAACAACAGAACTCTATAAAGGCTACATGAGCATGTTTAAATTAAATGATCTTAGATTAAATGAATTAAATGTTGTTAATTTGTTACGCTACTCCACACTGAAAAAACAGACATGCCAACTACTAACCTGGCCCAGACTAATATAGGAGTGTGCGGGGCACAAACTAACGTGGGGTTAATTGTAACACACGTGGTTTAAATATTTCCACACACCCTAGCATAACCAAATTTACGGTATTTACTTGCCATAGCAACACTATACAGAGGAAACAAAAAGTGTGCCAAAATTTTGATAACTGTTTATTGCACTCTCTGCCAGATATTACTGTGAGTCTACCTGTTTGTGTCCTTTCTCCCTCCTGTCTACCGTATTCCCCCTCCCTATACCTCTTTTTTTTTTTTTTTTTTTTTTTTAAGGATAATATATGTTATTCAAAGTATATATTATATAGTTTGAATAACAGGATGCCTCTGGAAAGAAGCTATCCTTCTCCCAGAATTGTTTTACTTCTATAATATGTAACACCACCCCCTGACAATGGATCTGTATAATCTCATGTGGGAGAATAAACTTGGAAGAAGTTTGTGAACATACAATTGGCTTCATGTTCATAATTCTTTCCATTGGCCTATGCAAGGACTGAGAATAGTTGGACGGCATCGAAAAATAAAGAGCTAAGATATTTATTAGCAATGCCTTTTGATGATATTGCTAAATATTTATTTAACCATAGTAAAAGTACATTTTTGGCTGAAGCAATTTTTTCTTTTCAGTTTTTAGTATTCATTTAAAATGAGATGAATCTGCTATTATTTTAATCACCAATCAAGTGAAGTCAGCAGAAGGCACTAACCAGTTTTATATTCCAGTCCCACGCATGGTTGCAATGTGTTCATTGTGAACCTCAAAAATTAGAATTTTTTTTATTTGTACACAAAAAGTGACACAAAAGTAACATAATGCATTACCTTCCATAAAAAGGCAATTATAATTACTGTAATGCATTACTTTTAAAATGAACTTTCTTCAGCGCTGCTTACATTTATATTTCCCAGAAGACAAATGTTTTGTGAATACAGTTTTGTCTTGTGGACTGGTAAACATCTTTTATGTTAAATAACTTACTCTGTCAGAATCTGAATGAGGGAGAGGATCCAGAATGAGATGGACATGAGATTAAATGAGACAATAACATAAACATAGAGGTGCCAGGTCCAAGTCAAAGTCTAGTTAGTAGAGGCAAAGGTGGAAGGGAGAACTGGCAAGGGAAAGAAGAGAGACAACGATGAGATCAGATGCAAACAAGGCAGATGTAGATGAATGCAGTTCCCACCAGCACAATGAACACTGAAGACCAAAAGACAGGTAATCTTCAGCAGGGAAAGATGGAATGCTAGAGCAAACAAAAAACAAGAAAGACTCAACAGAGCTTCACATGTTAAATATCAATTGTGAAATATGAAATGTGTCAAACATGTGCTTTGGGAACATTTTCATGGTGTAAATGTATGAAACTCAAGAGGCTGTTACAGAGATAGGCAACGTTGGTCCTGAAGCACTGCTGTCCTGCAGAGTTTAGCTACAAACCTAATAAAAAAAATAAATAAAAATACACCTGAACAAACTAATACAGATACTGAAAATTACTAGAGCTAAACAGGTGATTATTTTTTTTTTTTTTTCTTTTTTCAGGGCTGGAGCTAAACTTTGCAGGACATCGTCACTCCAGGACTGACGTTGCCTATCATTGGGCTGTTACATCATAACTGTTTCGAAACATTTCAAAGTTTAGGAATTTCAGTGGTTTGTCAGCGGCGAACCACTGAACCAGTGTTTATAGTTTTTACATGATCTCAGATCAGTTTTATAAATTTGTAGACATTTTTAATGAGACACTTGTGTAATTAAAAAAAAGGTGATTAGTAGTTAATGGTCTCTTACTGGCCTGTTTAGACAAGCTCACCATAAAACAAATAAAACAAGCTCTGCAAATTAATAATAATTAAAAACACAAATTATATACACTTCATATTTAACGTAAAACAAGAACAAACAAAGAATTACTGAGGTAAGAGCTTGAAAAGAAAGCACAAAACTCTAAGTGCTGATAAAAGATAAGGTTTAAGGTTTCACTTTCACTGTAAAAAACAAAAAACAAAAAAAAAATACCATAACATCTGAATGATTCCCGCCAGATAAACTGATTTCCAATAGAAAAAAAAAGAGAAAAAAGAATATTCTTAAATCTATGAACCAACTACCAATTCAATTATGAAGTTTGACAACATATATGACATATCTTGGAATAAAGATGGGACTATAGCCTAAATGTTTGTATAACATGTGATGGAGTGAACATATGGTGCGATGTGATACGGTAATGACATTTTGTTTTCATGTTTGTACAAATGTTTGGGCCACAATAAATTCTTAGGTCAATAAACAGTTAATGGCTTTTTTTTGTATTGAAGATTCTGCCATTATACCACTCTTTAAATTTTAATGATGCCGTACATGCTATTGTTCACAAGAATAAATTACATTTTAAACTATATTCAAATAGAAAACTGTTATTTTTAATTATTTCTATTATTTCTTTAAATCTATCTATACATGACCCACATGTGACTGACAGACCAACATTTATAAAGCATAAACATTTAACCATATTTACACCACACCTTTTTAATTTAAAATAAAACAATAAATCAATTAAAAGATGTAATCACAGTCATTTTTATTATCAGTTTAAATATAAATTTAATAACAGAACTAATATAACAAACAACAGAAGGGTGCAGATATTGATAGTCTCAGATGTGTGGATAAATGTACAACAACTGATAGTTTTACTATGCCTCACTAGTTGTTCTCTCTCACAGCCTGTCAAGAAAAATGAGCGCGAGAGAGAGAAAAAAAAATAGTATAACATTTTAAATATGTTATTTATGTAATATTTTCAAACATTAAATATTAGTTTGAATACTTAAATAAGCACTTTATTAATGACTGCAGCACTAAAAAGTTTTCAAACCTAAAGACATGTACTGAAAAATTTCTGTACAAATAAGTGTACTGTGTTACATCCCTAAAAAAAGCCCCACTCAAATCAAGACAGCACCTACCTGAAGATAAGAGTGTGTCTGGGGGCAAAGTCTGTTGTTGTAAAGTGAAAGCAGGAATTGAAGAGAAGATACTCAGCAACAATAGCATTGATGGACAAACCTGCTTCACATTACTATAGCAGGTTACGCATGTTTTTCGAAGTAAATGCCAAATGTTAACTTTAACTTAATTATTAATTAAGCTAATATTTGCAGTGTGTCACAGCCAGTTTTATGTCATCTGGCCCATGCACCTCAAAACAAATAGTCACTCAAATGAAAATTCACCATGAATAAACACTATGGTGAAAGTTAAAGTTTGGACCATAATATGTGCTCAGCAACGTAGACAAATAGCTAGTACTTATTAAACACGTCTTTCTAGCAGGCCACGTATGCTAATGGCTGGTTGGTAGCTGTTTCGAGTTGACCACAACCGGAAATAAAACAGAAATAACATGTCTTACCAGTCACGTGCAAAATTACTGTTATCCAAAAATAATTCATTTTCACAGATGTTCGTCCGAAATATTAATCCCATTTAGGTGGAAATAAAAGCATTTCAAACACCACAAAACCGAAAGTAGTTGCGCTTCTCTCCTCATTCTTCTTCTTTTGATTTTATGGCGGGTTGCAAACCAACTTCAAATGTACATACCGCCACCTACTGTGATGGAGTGTGAAGAGAATGAGCTAAATACTCCTACATCCTATTATATAATCCACTATTCTTAATAAATCTCATGACTGCATTTATTTGTTTTCCTGAATTTGGACTATACTGCTTGTAATTCTTCCTTAAGAATTTTCCTTTCTTTTTCATCTCGTTACATTCCTACAGTCTCTTCCATTAAACAGAAATCACATAAACCCGTGTTATGCTTCCCTATAATGTGTAAATTATTATTTAGATTGGAATGCCCTGTTCGTAAACGTACGATCTACCTACTTAAGTTGTGAATTATTTTCTTTATGGTTTTTTGAACCTTGTAAAAGTGCCGACCTGTATGACATGAATCCCAAACTGTCTGCCATTTCCTATTGCATGCTTTTTAAAATTAAATGTTTTCTATCTGATCTACTGAGTAAAAGGTTTATATTTGGTTCTTCAATTTTTAATGGTTCTTCGGCTATTTTGCACAGCTGTGTTTGTCTGTTTTCCTCTGGTTTAGAAAGCGGAAGTTACTTGTTTGTTGTTTCTGCTTACCAACTATATCATTTTTGCGTTTTCATTTGCCCCATAGACATAAAAGAATAAAACGTATGGAGGGATTCATTGGTCAGAAGAAATAAAGATGTAGCCTAAAATTACGTCACTCCCTCACCATTCTCTTTGCTGTAAAACACAAAGTAGCATATAGTTCGCTAAATGTGGCTACACTTTTTAAATGAAGTAAAAATAAAATAAATTAACACGTCATTAAAAAAATAAAATAACGCGTCATCACACTCTGTGAAAAACTGTCCACACGTCACAGATAATAGGAGTCCACACCTACAGCAGATGGCGCTGTTGGGAATCTTTTCCCGGTACGACCGGGGATTCACGAGACTACATTTTCTCAGCACCACAGCCCTGGCATAAAAAAGATGGTCGTTTCACAAATATCTTGAAAATCTGTTACAATCAGTGAGTACCACAAAACCTGTACTCCACTCCAGATGAGTTGTGTCCTGAATGATACTGAATTAATATTTTATAAGCTGTTTAAATCACAAGTTTTCACAAAGACATCACTAGTACACAGCTTTTCACCACATACAGATAAGGACATAATATGTCAATTACCTGCTGATTTTGTTAAATCCATTATAGTGTACAAACCAATTGTTTTCACAAGATGAACAATTAAACAAAATTACAGAAGGCCTACTGTTTATTAATATGAAAGTCCTCAGGTTTCATTTGACAGTAAATAGTTGATAACTGAGGCACAAGATGATAGCAGTTGCGTTTGAATGAAATGAGTGAGACATGAGAAATGTGAGGTTCAGAACAGGCCTTACCCTACAAAGAAGCCCTTCACCTACAAACTAAACAAAAGGCCACTTTTCTGCAAAGGCACTTTGTCCATCCAGCAGATCAAAAAAAACAACCACAGCAGGTTTCAGTTTGACTCAGTTGAACTGCATATGTCCGACATCAGTGCTTGCAATGTGAGATGGTATATGGTTTTAACTTTTTTGTTTTGCAGTTCACAACCACTGAATGATTATAGAAAACATTTACAATCCACAAGTTTATTTACCATCAAATTTAGACTGACTAATCCAATATTCACACAATTTTCCACTCTTCTACTCTTACACATTCAGCACAGCGAGTAGTTATTTTGTTAAATGATTAAAAAAGAAAATGTTTTCCACAATTACAAACTGATCAAGTCCTATTAAGAGTTAATAGGGATTTATAGGTTGTAAAACACATTGAGATTTTGTGTGTGCGCATGCGTTTGAATGTGTGCGTGCGAACTAGGTGGGTCAAACTTTGTTGTGGGAGAATTCACACAACAGATGAACAGGACTTGTGTTTTCAACAGACGGTCTTACTAGATCAGACACTGAAAGAAAATGTTTTACATGTTTGTTTTGTTGTGTTTGTGCTGGCTGAGTCTGACTGGTAAGTTTAATTTTAATTTCTTTCCGTTTCACTGTAATAAAGCTTTTGCTTTGTTTCAGATTAGGATTTGCATTTAACATTCTTCCTAGGACTAATGAAACAGATATGTGACCCTAGATCACAAAACCAGTCGTAAGGGTCATTTTTTTCAAAATTGAGATTTATACATCATCTGAAAGCTGAATAAATAAGCTTTTCATTGATGTGTACTTTGTTAGGATATGGCAATATTTGATTCAGATACAACTATTTAAAATCAGGAATCTGAGGGTGCAAAAAAATCAAAATATTGAGAAAATCGCCTTTAAAGTTCTTAAAATAGTGTTCTTAACAATGTATATTACTAAACAAAAATTAAGTTTTCATACATTTACAGTAGGAATTTTACAAAATATCTTCATGGAACATGATCTTTACTTAATTTCCTAATGATTTTTGCCATAAAAGAAAAATCTATAATTTTGACCCATGCAATGTATTTTTGGCTATTGCTACAAATAAACCCCAGCGACTTAAGACCGGTTTTGTGGTCCAGGGTCACATATTACTGTGGGACTTGGCATATAAATGTGAAAATTGAGGCACTTCACATCTTAAAGATAAAATTATTAGTTCACACAACAATGTGTAAGTTGTTGCCAGTGCATACTGTTTGGGATGTTCTACAATTCACATTTAGTTACAAACAATAACTGACTTCAGGCTTTGCAAACCAGTAAAAATCTTTCAAGTATGTGATATCTGTCTCTGCTCATGGTCTCCAGGTGTGTTTGGTGAGTCAGTGTCAGTGATGGAGGGAGATTATGTCACTCTAAACTCTGATCTTACTGAAATACATGAAGACGATGATATACTTTGGAAATTTGAAGCTGCAAACTCTCTGATAGCTGAAATCAGTATAGAGAAACGTGTCTTCTCCACATTTGACGGTCCTGTTGGAAGCTTCAGAGACAGACTGAAGCTGGACAATCAAACTGGATCTCTGACCATCACAAACATCACAACTGAACATGATGGACACTATGAACTAGAGATAGATGGGCCTAGGTGGTCAACGAAGACATTCAGTGTTTCTGTCTATGGTGAGTAGAGATCATTCTTGTCAGTCAAAGTGCTTACAATGGAAGACAATTAGGTTATTTTTTTATTTTTTAATTAAATGCATTAACTTACATTAACTTTAGTGCTGAAATGTCATGTTTTTAGCTTGTCTGCCTGTTCCTGTAATTATCAGAGATTATTCACAAAATCTTTCATCATCATCACAGCAAAACTGTTCATTGGTGTGTTCAGTGGTGAATGTGGGTCATGTGACTCTCTCCTGGTACAAAGGAAACAGTTTATTGTCCAGCATCAGTGTGTCTGACCTCAGCATCAGTCTCTCTCTACCTCTGGAGGTGGAATATCAGGATAAAAACACCTACAGCTGTGTGATCAACAATCCCATCAGCAACCAGATGAAACATCTCAACATCACTCAACTCTGCCAGATTCACTCAGGTACGACAGTGGTGATGGTATGATTATATATTATACTGATCTCTGATTTTGACTTGCTGAAAATAAACCATCAATGAGATCTCAGTCTAATTTGAGGTCACACTGACACATTCATTTTGTCCATAATAGATCAGGGCCTACCCTTGTTTTACATAGTGCTGATCTCTGCTGTGGTTGGCTTTCTGTTGATTGTAGCGGCAGTCGTGATGTGCTGCATCTGCAGGAAATGCAGAAAATCAGGTAAGGATTTCAACTATAAACTACAAATATTACCTACAATTAATCCATATGAATCAGATACATACAGATTTGTATAAAGATCACAAAGTTGTTATTGTTTTAACACATCTGTGAATATTATTAATGCAGTTTAGATACAGGAGGAAGACAGAATTGGTTCAGCAGTGTGTAAACCAAAACAGTGAAAAACGGTAAGATCATTCATGACAGAGTTGTAAGTTGTTGCAGTCAGTTAGTCTGAAACTGCTTAGAACTGTTTATAGAAGTTTTGTGTCAGACTTTCAGTGAAGTCCATTTCCAGAACAAAAATGTACAGATAATGTACTCACCCTCTTGTCATCCAAGATGTTCATGTCTTTTTTTCTTCAGCCTTAAAGAAATTGTTTTTTTTTTAATTTTGAGTTTTGATTTTTCTCCATATAATGGACTGCTATGGTGCCTCGATTTTGAACTTCCAAAATTCAGTTTAAATGTGGCTTCAAACGATCCCAAATGCAGTAGTAAACGATCCCAGATGAGGAAGAAGAGTCTTACCTAGAGAAATTATCGATTATTTTCATAAAAAACAAAAAAAAACAAACAAAAAAAAACAATTTAAAAACTTCTTAATCTCAAACGCTCATCTTGTCTTTCTCTCCCTGAACTCTGTGTATTCTGGCTCAAGACAGTTAGGGTATGTCGAAAAACTCCAATTGTATTTTCTCCCTCAACTTCAAAAATAATTTCAAAATCATCCTACATCACTGCAGAAGTAACGACCCAGTCTTTGCAAAGTGAACATGTGAACATGAACATGCAAAGGAGATCAAACAAAAAATGCAAAACAGTGATATAAGACAATTTTTAAGTTGAGAGAGAACATGAGATGAGATGGGAGTTTTTCGACATACCCTAACTGTCATGAACCTGAAAAAAAAGTTCAGGCAAAGTGAGACAAGATGAACTTTTGACATTAAAAAAGTATATAAATTGTATAATTTTAATGAAAATAACTGATCGTTTTGCTAGATAAGACCCTTCTTCCTCTGCTGGGATCATTTACAACCGCATTTGGGATCATTTGAAGCCGCATTTAAACTACATTTTGGAAGTTCAAAATCAGTCCATTACATGGAGAAAAATGCAGAAATGTTTTCCTCAAAAAACATAATTTCTTCATGACTGAAGAAAGAAAAACATGAACATCTTGGATGACAAGGGGATGAGTACATTATCTGTAAATTTTTGTCCTGGAAGTGGACTTCTCCTTTAACAGAGAAGGGGCTCAAACTTATAGCTTTCACTGCTTTTTATGCCGTTTACACGTAAGGTTTTGATTGCATGTATGTTTAAGACACCAATTATCAGCGACAATCAGACATGATGTCTGTTAAAGATCACTTGATCTGGAAAGCATCTGCTGGGCACAAACATCTGACAGATGTCTTTAAGATGTCAGTTTTGCATACATTCTACATCATAAACATCTTAAAAACATCTAATAGACGTCTATTTGACATCTGATAGGAAACGTATAGGCGTATTGCAGAAAAGCAAACCCTCTTGCAATACGTCTTGCAGAAGTAAATGCAGAAGTCAAATAGACGTCTCTATGATGTACGTGTGCTATCAGAGTAGGACGTTTCCTATAGGATGTCAAATAGACAGTTAAATGCCTTTAAGATGTTTGTGATTTAGAATGTATGTAAAACTTATCTTAAACACGTCTGTCAGATGTTTGTACACAGCCGATGATTTCCAGATCAAGCGATCTTTAACAGACATCTTGCAGATGTACGTGTGCTATCTGAGTGTGGTGACTGAGCTTATAGCTAAATGGATGTCGCCAGATACAACTGGAAACTGAAACAAACTGATAACAGCAATCATTAAATAATTGCAATGTATTGTAATTATTATTATTATTTATTATAAAATAAATCACCGTCAGTTTTATAGATTTACTTTGAGAGGTATGACAAAGTTAAGCATGTTGTGCTGAAGTCTGGTCTTGGGTTGCAGCTACTTTGTGGTTCATCATCTGAGGTGAAATGCAGTATCAAGCTATTGTTTGCCATTTAGACATACTGCAGTAAGTGTCTTTGATGTCACTTTTGATTGGCGCCCTCTTCTGGCGAGACGCATAAATTCTTTTGCAGGACCCTCACAAATCTTTATGGGTTGTACACGTTATTGCTGTGTATTATGGGATTGAATGAGTGCATTTGATGGCTGTGTCAGAAATCACCCCCTATACCCTTAAATAGGGCACCTTTTGGGTGGGGTCAGCCATTTGTGATGTCTGAAACCATAGCTTGGAACACTTACAGAGAAACAGTTGATCTGTTATTAATTCTCCGTTGTTTTAGCAGGTTCCTGATTGATTTGTTTCCTTGCAGAAATCAAAGACAGAGGCTGTGTATGAAAATGTCCCCAAGAAACGATGACCAAATAGTGCAACTACAGCACTTATATAGACCTTTTGGTTTTGTTTACATTTGAAGAGTTCAGATGCAAAACCAACTAAAAGCCATTATTTCCTCATGAATTTAAAGTCCAGGAACTCTGACAAAAACAGATGCCAGGCAACAAAATAATAAAACTAATGTGGAGAAGAGATCTTCAAAGAGGGCAAACAACACCACCCCTATTGCTCATTTACAACCCCCTTCCTCTCTCTCCTCTCCCCTCCTGCATCTCACACTTTTCCCCCAAAAGGTTCCACTGAAAGTCACTAAGAATGTCCATATACTACATGTGTTACATTTTGTGAATATGTTGAATTTTCCCTTTCATGTTTGGTATCATTCTAAAGGTCTTAGTGCGACTGGTAAAATGGTCTCAATTTCACAGAAGTCACTTATATTATGAGGAAGACTGAACACTTTTGTAGAAATGTGTTTTGCTGCTGAGGGGTGTGTTTTCCCCTTAGGGTCGGGTGAGAATCTCCAGCCAGGTGTGACCCTGGGTCATGAGATCTCCTGACAAAGCAAAAGGTCTTTTATGTTTTTACAAGTGATTGGAAGATTTGTTTGTTTTGGTCTGGGTATATAAGCGAAGTGACAAAACATTACGGGGGGATTCTGTATTCAGAAGAACCCCACACTGTGTGTGAGAGTCTCTGGAGCTTTGCCTCCAAATCTCTCACATGCTGCTGTGTATCTTTATGCGGTCAGGTATGCATCTCTCACTCTTAGATTTATCTTTGAGTAATTGATGTTATGTATTCCTTTTAATTGGAACTGAATTTAATTCTGAATTGGATTTTCATTGTTAAGCTATGTAATTGGCATGATACATTTTTACCTGACAAATAAAATGTTATTATTTGATTCATTTTAGACTCGTCTGAAATCCTTATTTCCAGTAGATTGTGAGGAGGCTGGTGCTACTGCGAATTACGACCAGGATAGAGCAAACTGCAGGCTCAGGACTGAATGGAGCAGTAGGCACTTCATCTGAGACCTCCTGATTTCTGTCTATCACTGATGTTAGCAAGTTGTACCAGCGAAGACTAAAAGTAAACTACACTTTTTGTGAAGGCAAGCAGTAGGCGGCTGTCAAAAAGGGTATTTAGTCACCTACATATCTCTGACTCAACAATCAGACTGGCGTTTTCGTGATCGCGAGATCTGTGTACTCCGCGGGCGCAAGACTCGAAAGCGGCATCGGGTCCCCAATGAACGAGTCTGAAATAATCAGATATTTAAATTAATACTTAATCGATATTTGCGATCAGCCTAACTTAAACACCTAAATTCTAATGATCATATGAAATTGGAGTCAGATTAAACACGGAGCTAGATTAAAAATGAAACTAAATCCTGATAAATTAAGCGAACTTTGCAGATGCGCTGTGAAAAGACCGAACATGCATTAAACCTTCAACCAGACAACTGGACTCCGCGTTTGGGCCAGTGGATGGATCCTTACACCATCTCAGTCAAAAATGAGATAATAATACTGAGTGAATACCCTGCTGAAAAAAAAGAGCTTAAACCAGCTTAAGCTGGTCAAGCTGGTTTAAGATGGTCTCCCAGGCTGGTCATAGCTGGTTTTTCAAGCTGGTTTTAGAGGGGTTTTGGCCACTTTTTTGCTTCGCAGTTAAATGGTTTTAGCCTGGTTTAGCTAGATGCAGCGGTTTTAGCTGGTCAGCCTGGCTGGAGTGTAGCTGGTTTTAGCTGGTCAGCCAGGCTGGTCTTAAGCTGGTCAGGCTGGTCTTAGCTGGTTTGCTAGTCCAGTGGTCTTAGCTGGACGGTTTAAGCTGGTCAAGCTGGTCTTAACTTGGTTTGAGCAGTTGGCCCGGAGCAGTTAACGGCGGTCCAGCTAGTCTTAGCTAGTTTACCTGGTCAGGCTGAGTGTACGCTGGTTTAAGCTGGTCTGGCAGGCTGGTCTTAGCTGGTTTTAGCTGGTCAGCCAGGCTGGTGCTTAGCTGAATAAAACTGGTTTTAATGGTCGCAGGCTGGTTTTAGCTGGTCAATGAGGCTGGTCTTAGCTGGTCAAAGCTGGTCTTAGCTGGTTTTAGTTGGTCGGAGCTGGTCTTAGCTGGTTTAAGCTGGGTCAGGCTGGTCTTAGCTGGACTGAACAGCCAGGGCTTTGGTCTTAGCTGGTCAAGCTGGTCTTAGCTGGTCCAGCCAGGCTGGTCTTAGCTGGTTTAAGCTGGTTTAAGCTGGTCAGGCTGGTCTTAGCTGGTCAAAATGTTTGTTTGATGATTGATTGATTACATAGTGTCTGCCCCAATTTTCCTGGCATATAATGCAACGAATAAGCAATATGTTTACTTTTAATAATCTGCAGGACCACAAGGAACCATTAAAACTATTTTTATTTGATCTTACAGCCCCTTTAATAACAAATATTTACAAAATATTTACAAAATAATTGGAATGATTACAATTCTAAAACTATATTAAGAATTAATGGTGAAGATGAACAATAACAGAATTCTAAACATATTATGCATTTTCATTTTTCTTTTCTTTTTATTATATCTTGTATTTTTTTGGGATATGTAATGCCCCACTTGTTTCTCCCTCTTCTCTCTCTCTCTTCTTTCAGGCTCCTTTTGTTTCCGCCAGTCACTGAAACAGACTTAAAAAAGAAATAATTTAGATTATTAATTTTCAACAAGTAAAACTACTTAAAAAAACAAACTGTACTGTCATGTCTTTGTTGCACATTTTCCTTTTTTCCAGACATAGCCTGCAATCATTTAGAAACATGCCCCTGATAGTTGTTCCTTTTATTGCTAAAATAAAAATAAAATTGATATATCCAAATGGAAGTGGTATATATATATATATATATATACACACACACTTCCATTTGGATATTTCTGTAGGTGTTTAATTAATGTAGCTATTTTATTGATAAATGAGTATACATGAATGAATATGAATAGGAATATCTTAGCATGAACAATTTTGAGCTGTTTTTAGCTAAATTGACTATGGTTACAAGGGCTGCCTCCTGAGTTCTGATCATCAATTAACCATTAGTCTATCAAAATTTCATAAGATGCTTAATCATAGAAAAAAAATCCACAGGTAGTGGTGAAGTCCATGATGTAATTCTGGCCCTTGGTCTCTATGAACTTGAGGGTGTCAAAAAAACAGAAACTCCATGCTTGTTTCACAGACATGGAAAATATATCTATAGAAAGCGAAATGTCTACTTTTAAATAAGCCAGTTAAAATGGAAAACAAACATTTTCAGATTGTGTAATCCATTCAATGAAACGTGCACATCCACTGTAGAGATGACAAGTGTTATTGACTTTATCACTGCAGCCGAAAATACAGAAAACACATATTAATTAATTATTATAATGTTAAGGCAGTCTTCTTTGCTGTTTTCTTTACCTGACACATTCATAATCATTACTTCTGCCAGTGTTCTGTGGCAAGCTTTGTGTGCGCTTGAGCGCTGATGGGCTATAGGCAATTAAAGGTTCATTATTATAAATTATATAGTTTATTAATATGCAATTAGTCGACTAATCTCTTAAAAATAAATGACTACTAGTTGATCAGAAAATTGTAGTCATGGGCAGGCCAAATGGTTACATATAGTGCATGCATGAATGAATAAAAAAAATTAGATTACCTCTCAACAAATAGAAAACAGAAAATAGAAATCTTATCTAACAATAGAAGTCTTTACTATCAATTTCAGTTTAACACATACTTGTTGGATAAAAACAACAACAACAAAAAAACTTTTTTTATCCATGAAAGTATCCTGAACAAAGTATCATAGGTTCCAAAAATAAAACATATATGCTCTGCTATATATATATATATATATATGTATTAAGCAGCACAACTGTTTCTATTCTAAAATTGATAATAAATCACCATATTACAATGATTTATAAAGGATCATGTGACACTGGAGTAATGAAAAGACTAGAGTAATGATGCTGAAAATTCAGGAATAAATTACATTTTAAAGTATATTAAAATAGACAAAAAAAATATATTTTTAAATTGCAATAATATTTCACAACATTACTTTTTTTTTAATTTTTCAATTAATTTTCTGTATTTTTTATCAATTAAATGCAGCTTTGATTAACAGAAGAGACTTATTTAATAAAAAAACATAAAAAATCGAACTAATCCCAAACTATTGAACGGCAATGTAGACAATAAAAGAATATAATAAAAGGAAAAAGGAGATCTTGGTATGTGTGTATGTCTTACATTTCAGAAATTCCGCTGAAAATCGTTCACTTTGCAAAGAAGAGTGGCAACTTGGGTTCACTTCAACCGGTTTCTTCTGTACCATTTGCCCTGTTGTTTTAGATGGCACTTTTCCTTTCCACTTCTTTGTTCCTCTTTAATATGTAAATCAGTCAGGAAACAAACAATATGTAATTCACATTAGTTTTAGCTTTTGAGATATCTGAATCATTCTCACTTAAAAATGTCTCTCTTCTGGAGTTGAGAAACATCTTCTAACATCTACATGTAAAATTCAGGTATTCAAATTCTTAGAATGCAACCATTACCTTTGAATGAACTCCAAATCACCTTCTGTCTCCTGGTAAAGTTACTCCGGAGTGAATATATGCTGCTATAAGGCCAGACAGGAAGATGGGCTGGATTAACTCATTCTTTAAACCAAAGTTAGCAAAAAGCATTACAATCAAACAATAAGCGAATTAGCAAGTTATCAAAGGTACGTTAACCGCTTTAACAGCACCGTTCAGAGTTTATGTGATAGTTTACATCCTCCGTGACCCGGATGACCGCGAGTTGCGAGACTTAAGTAACGTCACGCGTTTCATTTCGGCGCCCCTGTTAACAGATGACTGCTTGTGCAAATTTAATTTACATCATAAAATAATCATGAGAAAGTGTGCTGAACAACACGACGTTCCCGTGAATCACAACTGTTGTCAATGAAGCGTGTAATTATTACCGTAGGAACCCAGAGATTTTCCGCCTGTAGCCGCTATGAGGCCGGGGATTGTGTGAAATCCTCCCGCGACCGCGCTCCTTAAACCCGGCACAAGTCTCCCTCGCGCCCCGCGGACGGAGGATTTGTTAATCTGCGGTTACCGCGAATGTAGACACCTTAATATACTACTGCAGTTGCATGAAAAATTAAAAGTGAAATAAATCACTTACCGCAGTTGTGAATCGTACTTATTGCTGCTCCCGAATGTCGACCGTTGAAGAAAATCCCGCCTTTGTAGATTTAAAATTTACAGCAATATGCTGTACTTTTGCGTCAAACCACCACGTGATCCACGTGATCAGATTATGCTTTAAGCATTTCTTGTTACAGATATTGTTTTTTTTTTCTCCTAGTGTTTTTTAATTGCAGGTGATTTGTTATTTATTATATAAAGACTGTGTTTGTTTCATTTATATTTTGTGTAAAAGTCTATCTAATACCCAAACACTGGTTAAAAATAAAACAGCTGACTATATTTGGTTATACAACTATGGTGAATGTATTTCTTCAGACAATAATTTAATCAGACTTGAGTTCTATGCTGATTTTTTGAGTGCTAGCTTGATTTTATGCTATACTTTATACTACAATTTATTTTAGACTCTTCTCAGATATATTATAATTAACAACTAGAATAACTTAAGATATATCATCTAGCCTACCTGATTATGATACTAAACTTACCTTGAATTGAACCTTGTCAGTAAGTGAAACAAACTCAAATGGACACCAGCTTGGTCAGGCTGGGAGACCAACTAAAACCTTTATGGAGCACATGAGATGCAGATAAAGTGAGATCTTGACCCTTAAGAAACTTAAATTAATGCAGTCATGTAACAAATTTGTTTCAAAGATAAAATTTAATTAATTGCTAATTATTACATTTGAAATAAAAAAAAAAAAAAATGTAAAGCCTCTACAAATATTAGAAATTGTGAATATAAATAATTGGGAATCATGTAAAAAAATAAAAATACATTTCACATTGCACATTTCATTGATTTATTATAACATTTATGTAGTTTTGTTCGCTTGGCTGTTTCCTTATAAAAGTTCAAAAATTTGTCAAGTTTTCATCACATGTCTTTTTTAATTGCTAATTAAATTATATTATCATTAACAACTAGAATAACTTAAAGGTATCATCTAGCCTACCTGAATTATGATACTAAACTTAC
>VONZ01002382.1:0-53971 GCA_012976165.1 Labeo catla
GCACCACCAGTGCTCGGGCCCTAATAATAAACGGAGAAATTCCAAGAGTAATAATAATAATTAAAGCTGCAAACAGCGATGAAAGGGCCCTCGCACCTGGGCTCACCGCCGACCGCTGACTTTAGGAAAACAGAGAACGGTGGGCAGTATGGTTTTAATATAGTAAATATAGTAATATGTCAAAGTCATTTATATGTGTCAAACTTCCTGCTGCCAGCTGGTGGCGCTATGCCTGTAACTGATTATTGACATGTAGGTGTGTTCAGAACAGCACTTTTATTAAACATATGAAGTTTGGTGCAGATTGAAGATCATATATTTAAGTTAGTGCAAAGCATGATGTATCCCATTGCCAAGAGGTGGCGCTATGATTATAACAGATTATTGGCCTTTAAATGTCTTCAGGCATGGACTCTTACCAAACATGTGAAATTTGGTACAGATTGGGCTTTGCATGTTTAAGTTAGTGTCAAACAATTCATTTCCTGTTGCCAGCAGGTGGCGCTATGATTATAACAGAATATTAGCCTTCAGATGTGTTCAGGCCAGGACTCTTATCGAACATGTGAAGTTTGAGGCAGATCGGACATTTCATGGCTGAGTTACAACAACTTTTATTTCTATGGTGAAACAACAAAATTTGTCAGGCTGCCACGGACACGCCCTTCAACGAAAACTCAAGATCTATGCAATTTAACCTCACAAAGACTCACCAAATTTGGTGTTGATCTGAATAAATGTCTAGGAGGAGTTCATTCAAGTACGACGCATGAAAATAGCAAAAATTACACAAAATTTGCTGAGAAAATTAAAAATAACCGACTTTCTTTTGGGTTATGTATTTTGCTCCAAGAAACAGAAATTTTGTAGGTATTGATGTGTTACATTTGTGTACATGGTCCTTCTCATAGTTTCTCCCATACAGCATCGCAGTCACAAGCCCAGCGCTCATTCCCGTTCGGTTCATGTAAAAACTATTCCCGCCCTCCCAACCAGAATGGTCCGGAATATCCACCGTCATCCCGTTTCCCAGAATCCCAGGGTATATGTACGGAGTCGTGAAGGTCCCCGTCAGCCTGAAGTCCACCAGAGTCTGAGCGTGTTCGGTCTCTCCTCCACAGCTGCTCTGCTCCTCACCTGTGCACCTCACCAGAGCACAAATCTCCAGGTAATACGTCTTGTGCGCCCCATGGAGACCATCAAAGACACCTAAAGCGTAAAACTCTTTCGTTTCTGACCTCCGGAACAGCAGATGGCAGCAAACTGAACCACTACAAACGCTGATGTTCCCTTCAGTGCCTTGCAAAGCCACCAGAGTGAAATTATCATTCATCATCATGGAGTTAAACGGACTAGATGAAGCTTCTTTTGCACATTCTTTTTGGCAGTGTTTTCCATCATAATTTGCGTTAAGACTACTCACGGGCCAAGCGTGCATCTTTTCTGGTTCTTTTGAACTTGGATACCCAGAAAATGGCACCAGTTTATGCTTGTTGTCAACAATAACTGGCACCCTATGCACTAGCAATTTCCCAGAATCCCCCTCTGTGTCGTGATGAGTGAGAGAATCCCACGGCGTATAGATGCCGCTGCCAGTCATCCTGTACTTGGTGGCTTTGAGGTTGGCGGCCAGCATCGTAATGCCCGCCCCGTACGAGAACGCGCGCTGAAACTGTACAGAGGCCAGCAGGGGGAGATGGTCCATCCATGCGGTTGGGAACACGATCTGCCGGACGCCCATTTCCTTTACCAGAGTCACCGCTGGGTCACGGAACAGGATGTCGAAGCACGTAAAAGTCCCAAATCGGCCTGCGAACGGTGTGGTGAACGTTACAAACTCGCATTTCGGTGGAGTGTCAAACGACGCCTCAAAGTACAAGTTCTGCTTGTGATATCGGGCCACGATAACACCCTGGTCACTGAACACTACATTGGTGTTGAACTGGTACTGGCCATCTGCGGGACAGTGAGGGTCCACGGTTCGGTTACAGCTCTGACGGGACGGCATGTTGGCCACCAGGAAGAGACGGTTCTTATGAGCCATACAGCTGAGACTGCGGAGGACCTGAGAAAGAAACAATATTATTTTTATAGAAAATATTACAATAATCTATATACACTGCTGCTCAAAAGTTTGGGATCATTAAGATTTTTTTATGCTTTTTAAAGGAGACTTTTCTGCTCATCAAGGCTGCGTTTATTTGATTAAAAATACTGATAAAAACTGTAATACTGTGAAATGTTAATGCAATTCAAAATAGTGGTTTTCTATTTTAATATACTTTAAAATGTAATTTATTCCTGTGATGCAAAGTTGATTTTTCAGCATCATTACTCCAGTCTTCAGCATCACGTGATCCTTCAGAAATCATTCTAATTAACGTGTTTTGGAAGCCGTGATACTTTTTTCAGGATTCTTTAATAATTAAAATGTTAAAAGGAACAGCATTTAATTAAAATAGAGAACTTTTGTAACAATAAACACCTCGTTCAAAGTTTGGGGTCAGAATTTTTTTTCTTTCTCTCTTTCTCTTTGAAAGAAATTAATACTTTTATTCAGCATGGATGTGTTAAATTAATAAAAAGTGATAGTAAAGACTTATGTTGTTAGAAAAGAGTTCATTTTTTTTAAATAAATGCTGTTCTTTTTAATTTTTTATTCAGCAAAGAATCCTGAAAAAAATATCACAGGTTCCAAAAAAATATTAAACAGCAACTCTTTCCAACATTGATGATAAAAGTAATAAATCAGTATATTAGAATGATTTCTGAAGGATCATGTGACACTGAATTAGTAGCTGGCTGATGAAAATTCATCCTTGCATTACAGAAATAAATTATATTTTGAGGTATATTAAAACAAAAAAAACTGTTATTTTGAATTGCAATAACATTTCATAATATTCCTTTTTTTCTATATTTTTGATAAAATTAATGGAACTTTGATGAGCATAAGAGTTTTTTGTTTTGTTTTTTTTAAACATAAAACATCTTACTGATCCCAAACTTTTGAGTGGCAGTGTATATAATACAATATAAATATTATAATATATAAAGTATTATACAAAAAAAAAAAAATTTTTCAGAATTTATTGCCTAATAACAAAATATAACATGATTAAAAATGCATAATAAAAAGCATTTGAAATTACAAAATTAAAAAGCAGAACAAACTTGACTGTGAAGTGTTTCTAAAATTGGTAGTCATGTCGAATGAGCACTAAAAATGGGCCATAAAAAAGTTTTGTACCTCAGTTTCTGGAAATCTGTGTGGATCGGCACATGGACTCCATGTGACTTTCTCAGGGTCAGGAATTGTCTCCAAATAACTAGCGATTGAAGCTCTGGTGAAGTTGAACCCATGGATGCCATCTTCTGGAAATACTATGATCTGGGCACCCTGTGCAAGAAATAAAATGCACACTTCAAAGTTTTTCTGTTACTCTCAGACAAATACTTAGCACATCAGGATCTTTTAGAAGGAGAATTTATTCTTATGTCTGACTGTACATTGTGTAATCTTAAACAGAACATCACTGTTATACTAAAAATAAATCAGAAGTCAAAAAGGTTTTGACTTTGTTCAATATTTAGCTATAGGTAAACTTTCAGAAAACATTAAAAAGTAATATCTAAAAGACTTAATAAATGTAATTTGTATAGTTTAATATAAATGTAATCTCAATAATGTCTCAATAGTTTTCGTTTACGAAAATCCACGCTCCGAAGTTCCAATCTAAAGCAAAAGATTTGCGATACAAGATTTGAAGTCCCGATTTGAAACACATGATTCGCGAACCTAACTGAAGCGCTGTAACTGTTTTTTTTGGGTTTTGTTTTGGGGTTTTGGCTCATGTTTTCATGTCTTTTATTTTGTATTTGATTCATGCTGTTGTGTCTTGCTTCCCTTTCCCTGTTGTATCCCTGCCATTGGCTCCTCTGTTCCATGTGTCATGTTCTTATTTGACTGCGAGATAAAATGCTGATTTGGCTAAAAAATCCAGATTTTTTTTATATATATATATAAAAGCATTTTTAGTTACTGAGTTGAGTTCAAGCAGAAATTCTTCTTATTTAAAAAAAAATACATTATCAATATATTGCATTATTGCAATGTATGTTCTATAAAGTGAATTGAAACGTTTGCGTGTCTTACCTCTTCTCTTTGAAATTCTTTGCAGTCATTTTGCATGCAGTTATATGAATATATTAATTAACAAAAGCGCATTTTTTTTTTTTTAATGGTTCACAAACAAATGTACAGATAAGACATCCAAATAGATAACAAAAACATAAACTCTTGTAATATTATAATATATACTGTTAAAATTAGGACAAGTAAAAGAAAAAAAGAGATAGAGAGCAGTTACAAGGTGTTTACTTATAAAACACCAGGTGTTTACTTATAAGTGGTGGAAGCCTGTTTCCACCACTGAATATAAAATAAAAAAGGTAATTGCGACTTTTTCATCTTACAATTCTCAGTTCTCAGTTTGACTTGCCCATTTTTGCTGATCAGCCGGCCCATTTTACCTAAATCTCAAAAATGTGGGGCAGTTTCAAAACCTGTAGGGCCTGAACAATTATATTTTATTACATCAATTCATCACACACACAAAAAAACAGTTCTTACTAATCATAAGAACACAGTTGAATGTCATGTTTTTTTTTGTTTTTTAAAGTGATTAACTAAAACGTGTCACAATTGACCTGCTTCACCCTGTATCTACATCACTAGTATAATTTGCAGATTGATGCATTTTAATGTAATTAGGCCTATGCATAATTCATATAAATGAATCAGGTATATTCAAATAAATTGTAAATGTTTAAATGGGTCAAGTCACTGTTTTAATGCTATTAAGTGTTTGTGTGTTATGATGTCATAATAAATCATATTAACATTGTTTGCGATTGATTCGAACGCAACGCGTTCCGGTAGTAATCCTATACTAAGTCTTGCATTGATTTTGTTTGTTTTTCAGTCTGTGTACCTGCTGTGCTGCCAGTGCTGTCTGCTCCTCAAACACGCGCAGGTTCTGGTTCATGTGCTCGAGAGCGGAGCTCCGGTTCAGCGGGATTTTGGGGTTCGGGTTCAGCAGCACTCGGTGCTCGTACACCGCCGCCACATAGGACGGATGATCGGCGGCAAAGATGAGCTGCAGGCCGCTCAAACAGAGCACGAACTGGGTCAACACGAGCGCCATGAGGAGAGTGAGGAGGAGGAAGAACACTTTTGACTTATGAGGGTCAGTCTGCGTAAAAGTGAGTCTGAAGGTTCATGTCAGTGATTTTGCAATCATTACAAAATCTGTCATGGATTAATTTCATTGGCCTGTGTCAGGGGCGTAGCAGCTAATTCAAAAGTTGCGGGGGCAGTATGGTGATGTGATCCAAAGGTGATGTTTATACAGTATAATAAAAATTAGTGGAGCTCAATTCCTTTATTTAATTTTATTTAACTGTTTAAACATAAAATAGAAAATGTTACCTTTTGCTTAATGGAATTAAATTGATTTAAGGAATTAAATTGATTTAATTCCTTAAATTATTTTAATTATTATTAAAATTATTTTCAAATTTTATTATTTAATTATTTTCAATTAAGAAAACAATGCCTTAAAATAGCCAGTCCTCTTTTTTTATATAAAATCTGACCTGTACACATTCTGGAGAGGTCGAGCAATTGTCCTCCCCTCTCTCTGTCAGTGACACCACAGCCTGTCTTTCCTACAGACCAGGATATGCTTTAACGGAGATATGCTTTAACGAATGTACGTGTCGATGTTTGTGTGCGTCCTGTTTTTATAACTCAATCCAGTGGAGGGTCGTGTTCATGTGTTTTTTTTTTTTAAAGTACTTTATTTTAGAATAGCAAGTGTAGCACTAAACTGCAACCGTCTGATGCCGAAGACTGTTTCAGCGTGAGATATAGATTCAGCCTTAAACACAAGACCAAGAGACGCGTGTTTAGACGTAGCTTTCACACGGACGCACACAAAGAGATCTCGACTGTCCGAACTCGATGTTTTTCAATCAGAGAATATGTAATTCGTTTTTTGTGCAATATGTTTCTTTACTGCATGTTCTATAATAATCGTATATGGGATAGTTTTCAAGTATATTCGAGTGAAGAATTTCAGAAGCCAATTTGAAACCACAAGAAACTCTTCGAAACCACTGAAACATTCCGTTGTTGTAAATGGCTTATTTTAAAGGACATGTTTTATAAGTCTGGCTTTTATGCTTGTGTTGGGGATGTTTTCATTTGTTTTTAACGTTTCGTCACTCCTGCCGTTTTCGCAATGGATTTTGGCGCGTTTGCTTTTAGGAAATGAGTGAAAGCACACTGTAGGTGAACGAATGATCAAAATGTGCAAAGACACGAAAGACGCTGCCGAGGTCAGAGGTCATCTGGCGATTGAGCACACGGATCTTAAACACTCTTTCTTATTGTTAAACACTCTCTAGTCACGTTTATGACAGATCTACACTTTACAAGAACATGCATGGGTCATATTTCCCCCCAAATTATTATTATTATTTTTTTAATGATGATTAAGCACATTTTTTCCTGAGTTATCATTGCTGTAATGTAAAAAAAAAGTTATAAAATCATTTAAAAATAAATTGAAATATTTTTAAATAATTATAAATATAAATTATAAAAATGTTTAATATTTTACATAAATATTATAATATTGTTATAATATAATAATGTTATTTAGATGATTAAAAATCATTTTAATCATAATTATTATGTAAACTTAATGTTTTTTTACATAAAATTAATTCTATTTCGTTTTAGTAATGAGAATTGGAAAAATCATGGAACAAAATGTGTTTTTATATCATTGTCTATGCAAACATATCATTAATTTTGATTTTGGAGTGAAATATGACCTGTATATATGTTCTTTCCTTTAAGATTCAGCTTTTAGACCTGGTTCAGATCAGCTGAAATTGATGTCAATAGATGAGAACTAAGTTATGTTTTAATAAAAATAAAAAATAGCACTTGATTAAAGGGTTTTGAAGATTGAGTTGCTCATTTTGTGTCTGTTTGCTGTGATTGAGCAGCAGTTTTACAAGTGTGATTTGCCCGTTCGTGGTCTTTCTCTACTGTGATTGGCTGGCACCGAGAAGCTGAACTCTGCTGTGATTGGTCGAGTCGCACAGGAGCAACTTCCCCTTTAAATCCAGCAAATGGTCGATACAGTTGTTTCTGATCTTCAGATTTGATTTTGTCTTCTGAATCCCCGTACGTATGAATCTATGAACATGAACTGTGCATATTGATGTATAGTATGTGTCAGCGGTGTGCCTAAATGTACTGTCAATTATATTTTCTTATTTTTCTTTAACAAAGTTAAGTCGAATGTCACGGTCATTTTAATAGACTGAAAAGGACTCTAAAGGAGTAGAGTGTTTGCATTATGCTTCTAAAACATTCATTTTGAGCAGCTTTACTCAGTATAACACTAATAAAATTAACTCCAACTCACTGCCCTATTCAGAGTCATTTACTGTCTGTGTATGAATGAATGAATGCTGTCTCATCAAAATTTAAATAAATGCAACAATTTTAGCTGTTACTGTGCTTATAAAATCACATCAACATCAAAATGCACAAGATTGTTACAGGAAAAAAATTGTACATTTGAAAGCTGTACATATTTTATTTATTTATTTGATTAAGCCAATACTGAGACACCAGGAGTTTTGTTATTTTTCTCACTCCTCTTCAAACACAGAATACACGACTGTTTGACCAGTTAAAGCAGAAGTAGTTCAACTTTCCATCAGAGACTGACTTTTGAATACTGAAAAAAGCATATGTCTGTCCATCTGACAAAATGTTCCAAAATAACTGGAATTAATCATGTTTTTAGTACATCAGAGTCACAAAAACTTCTAAAATGTTATTTGTTTAATAAACACTGGGGGGCGCCATTAATTAACTCTTTACTATTGCGTCTTTAAACTCGAAGAAACCTACATTCATCTAAAAAAAAATGACCATGGTATAAATCACAACATAAATATAACTTTATATATTTCAAAATTCGTCTTTGGTCATTAGATAACTCTTTTGTCCATGTAACTAGGTAACTATTTTGTTCCTGATGTAACAGGTGACTGATCACGTGGACTTGTTAAACCAAAACATTAAGCAAAGACGTCAGAATGAATAAAGCGGGTGAGTTTTTTAACTTTACTAAAGAAAAAACAAGAAATTTGAGCTGATGTTCAATCATAAGAATGAATTTATCAGAAGAGAAATTAATATTTGTTTTATACACCCATTTGAAAACAAATGGAGAAAGCCAATGCTGAAACACGATATTCAGATATAATTGAGTGCGGCTACATTATCAAACAAAATAACAATAATAATAATGTGATGATAAAAATATCTGTGCCTTATAAAAGCCTGACAAGACTCGCATTTACCAGACAGTGAGACACACTTTATGTGTTTATTTTTGAAAACATAAAACACATACAAAATATATAAAATACTAAATATGTACTCAAAATACACATACAGCCCTGGGGGTGGCTAAACATTATGTAGGGTGAAGTCAGCTAAAATGGGCCATGTTTTGGTAAATGACTTAAAATACCATCAAATAAGATTTATATGTGTGTGTGTGTGTGTGTGTGTGTGTGTAAAAAAGTATAATTGTTTGAAAAATATGAGAGAGTATCATCAGTTTTTTTTTTGTTTTTTTTTAATAACACATTCGTCATTATCAGCTTTCACACTACATATGGGAACAACAATTGTGGTTGACGTGTGACCTGCTTGAACTACTTTATTTCAGTATGAAGATTTTTGTGTATTTATGTATTTGGTTACTAGTTTGACTTCCATTTTATAAACTTTTGAATCATTTTTGTATTCTGTAGTTAATTTTAATTGATCCTCAATTAATTAAAAAATGTAGAAATATTCAGTGTTGTTTACTGTTCTGTAATCTGAGGGTGCAAAAAAATCAAAACATTGAGAAAATCACCTTTAAAATTGTCTAAATGAAGTTCTTAGCAATGCATATTACTAATTAAAAATTACTTTTTGATATGTTTATTGTAGGACATGTACAAAATATCTTAATGGAACATGATCTTTACTTAATATCCTAATGATTTTTGGCATAAAAGAAAAAATGTATCATTTTGACCCATACTATGTATTTTTCCCCATAGCTACAAATATACCTGTGCTTCTTGGTTTTTAGACTGTTTATAGATTTATGTCAACTCCCCATGTGTTATATATGAACTTTATTTATCACTTATATAGGTAAGTGTATAATTGTGCACACACATGCAATAAGTCAGTGAGATGAGTCCCATGTGCCAGTATTTGCAATTGCAAGCTTTATTAAAGAAAAAAGCATTTTCTACAATATTTGTTTTTCTTTTTTCTTAGTTATCAAGATATGATGATATAAAAGCTATACGCGGAATTGTGTGACAAATATCTCATTATACAGACAGATGAAATGCTGATGTAAAGCTGTGATTTTGCATTGTATGTTCTCATTCAGCTCTGACTGAAAAAGGCTGTTCTCTCTGGTTGTATGTTAAAATTACATTCAGTCATTATGTGTATAATGACTATGTCAGGCTCCTCCAGGCTCTTTGAACGGGAGGCTTTTGACAGAAAAGAAAAAAAGTCACCACATTTACTGAATTTGTCTACAAGTTCAGATGAGATGTTTCCAAAATCCAGAACCAGCAACAGCACAGAGACGTTCACAGTAAAAAGCCTCATCTTTCCTTCAAACGGGAATTTGTCTCTTCATGGACTTAAATGCTGCTCTTTAACATGCATAGATTGTTTTGCAGCAGAAACAATGTTTTTAACCCTCATACACCCACACACTCACACATCTAAACTCATGCAGGTCACTCTTTCTGAGAAACCACATCGACAGGTATCATTTTGAGTGTTACATTCCTTTCACACATTTTGACCTGTGAATTGGCATCTGGTGTTCTCACATATCATCTGGTGCTTTTCATTATTATCGTTCACTTGATAACCTGAAATAAAGCTGAAATAATAATATAAATACAGCACCATGGCTGCATTTACAGTATGCTCAAAATAGACTTAAAACAGTAATATTGTGTAAGAGTATTACAAATTAAAATAACCTTTTTTTTTTTGTTTGTTTGAATATATGTTAAAATGTAATTGATTGCTGTGATCAGAGCTGAATTTTCAGCATTATTACAACAGCATTATTACAACATTATTACTGTCACATCATCCTTTAGAAATTAATAAATGTAGCCATGGTGTGCAGAAGAGACTTAAAAACATTAAAAAAATCATGTTTTCAAACTTTTGACAAGTACTGTATTAGATGAAAAGCTTATTTAAGTTACGTGGCAAGTCAACATTTCATATTTTCTGAAAATAAAATAAATCTCCTACTAGAGTTTTCAAGCTACAGCCACCAAGATCTGAATCGGGTTGCTATATCTTTTCTTTTTCTTTTGTGATTATTTTTAGTAAAGAACAGCCAGCATACCTGGCTTACAAAACTATATACAGACCAGGGTTTGCCTTAAAAAAAAAAAAAAAAAAAAAATTATAATTAATAAATAAATAAACAAAAATAGAAATAGAGAAAGGAAATCTATGGGGTGACTACCACATCTATACACACATGTACCAACCATTTATCTTTAACGATCTTTAGTCTATCGCGTTATTAAATCTGAAAGCTTGACAATAAATTCTGACCATGCCTTAATTGTTCTTGGCTTAGCTCTGTTGATCCTTGCTGTTGAACGTTCTAACAGCGCAATATTTTTTAGTTCTGTGAGCCACATTTTGTCAGCCAGGAATGTGGGTTCATGCCAGATTTTAAAGATGACCTTTTTTGCTGCAGTTAGTGCAGTGTGAAATACTCTACACTGCTAAGCATTCAAATTAAGATCAGAATCGTCATTCAGCAAACAAATATTGGGATTTTTAAGGATAACCCTATCACATATTTCTGTAACAATAATAAAAAAAAAACCTTATCCCAAAATTTACAAATAAGTGGACAGTCAAAGAACATGTGCATATAAGTCCCCACAGCATTAGAATTACACAACGTGCAAAAAGGAGTTGGCAAGTGCTTCATTTTGTGTAACACAGTTGCATAGGCCTTGTGAAATTAGTTTGAAGTGTATAAGTTGATGGGAAGGATTCTTTGACATCACAGGAATACTTTCCCATATCCAGTCCCAGTTAGGGGGCCAGTTCCTTTTCCCATGTTGTAGTGATGGGACGTGCACCGGAGCTGTGATTACGCAGTTTGTTATAGGGTCATTCCAGCTGGAATCATCAAATGGTCCCCACCTGACCCCCTCAGATTTGTCTGAAAAAAATCCATGTGATGGGTAATATGCCTAATATATCATATACAAAATTTCAGATCTCTACTGTGCATACTTTTGTCACAAAAAAACTGTAAAAAAAAGTTTGTTTTTCACCCCGTTTTGGCATCACTGTCTGAGTGACCATGTTCAGACTAAAACATTCTCCAGAACTATTTGTGCCAGGTCCATGAAATTTTCTGGGCTAAGAGTCCTAGTCTAGAACTGCATGAATTACAACTCACAGCATTGTTACTGAATTTGCACCTGAATGCTGGCCCTCTAATTTTTTTTGAAACTATTACTTTAAGGGTTTTCAGATGTCCATAGAAACCTCAATTTTCAATGTATAAGCATCACACTTGGTAAATGGTCTGATATGTACCATGTCTTTCACATCCTTTGACATCAGACAATAGAGTCTTATGGATGTTGAGATATTAAGGTCCAAAAATTGAAAAAAACTCATTTACACCAATGTTTAGAGCAATATTTCCCATGAATGACACCAGGTGTGAACATGAAACTTTTTTTTTGAAAGAGCATGTTCTTATTGATAAAATATAAAAAAATTGGGATGGGGTTTTGCCTCATTTTTCTGTAATCATTTTTTAAAAAAAATCATTGTTGTGTGACATTCACAACTACTGTAGTACCAGCTATTTTGAACTCATATGCCTAAATTAATGCTATAATGCAGCATTCCATTGTGCTCGGGACTCGGGGAAATCCGACCTCCACCTCGGGAAAGTGCAATGGAAAGGCCACTTAAGTTGGGGGTCCGAAACACACACTTGGGCCAGTTCAGTGCAGACCGAGTCAGTTGGAAGTATCCATAGGCATCCATATTTTTGCCAACTGTTACAATGGAACGCATTTACGACGGACATCGGGAGAACTAACTCGGATTCACCGACTACCGACATTCAATGGAATGCAACATAAGTACCTAATCTTGATGTTCCACCCAATCCAGTGAATAATACATCCATTTTCATTGAGAAAGCAGGGCAATATTGATTAGAAATAATAATATTCAGGTGGTATGAGATCTAGCATCAATCAATCAATCAGTCAGTCAGTCAACAATGATCAATTCTGAGGTCAGTCGAGTATCAGGAACACCAGGATTCCATGTCAACTTTGAGGTTGACCCAGTTGGCCAAGGCCTTCACATCACAGATATGGCCCCAGGACAATATGTTACTTGTGTGTATGACCGACAATGGTGGGTTGGTATCATCAGAAATGTCTCTGACACAGAGCAAGACATTCAAGTGCTTTTTTTGCATCCCCATGGCCCAGCTAGAGGCTACTTTTGGCCAAAAAGGGAAGATGTCTGTTGGGTGCCTCTCCAGCACATCATAATGAAAATTGATGTGCCGGTTACTTCCACTGGACGATGCTATGTCATAAAAGAAAATAAAACTGTGGATTCAGACACTTTCATGAACAACTTTCAGTAACTGTTATGTCACACATTTATTTGTGTTGGTGGTATACATTATTAAAGTGACTCATGTCTGGAAGTACGTTTTTTGTATTTTGTATTTTTTGTATAAGTGGAACATTAATAAATTCTGTTGAAATGCCCATACCAAGTTGAATAGCAAAAGTGAACAATAGGATCAGTGACGAAACTCTGAGTTTTAAAAAAATCATTACAGAAAAATGAGGCAAAACCCCATCCTAATTTTTTTTATATTTTATCAATAACAATATGCTCTTTCAAAAAAACAAGTTTTATGTTCACACCTAGTGTCATTCATGGGAAATATTGCTCTGAACATTGGTGTAAATTAGTTTTTTTCCATTTTTGGACCTTAATATCTCAACATCCATCAGACTCTATTGTCTGATATCAAAGGATGTGAAAGACATGGTACATATCAGACCATTTACCAAGTTTGATGCTTATACATTGAAAATTGAGGTTTCTATGGACATCTGAAAACCCTTAAAGTAATAGTTTCAAAAAAAGTAGAGGGCCAGCATTCAGGTGTAAATTCAGTAACAATGCTGTGAGTTGTAATTCATGCAGTTCTGGACTAGGACTCTTAGCCCAGAAAATTTCATGGACCTGGCACAAATAGTTCTGGAGATATTTCAGTCTGAACATGGTCACTCAGACTGTGATGCCAAAACGGGGTAAAAAACTAACTTTTTTACAGATTTTTTGTGAAAAAAGTACGCACAGTAGAAATCTGAAATTTTGTATATGATCTATTGGGCATATTACCCATCACATGGATTTTTTTCAGACAAATCTGAGGAGGTCAGGTGGGGAACTTTTCCAAAATTTGATGATTCCAGCTGGAATGACCCTATAAATAAATGACACTGCTCCATGTGTCTGAGAGAAATTCACACAGTCCATCAGTAGGTGAGCATCCAGGTTATAGTTTCACGGTACACCATATGCACGCATTGCACTTCTCAACCTCAAGTACAAAATGTAGGAATGTCCAGGAATATTACAACATTCTTTCAAGTCCTGAAAGGACCTTAGGCCCTGACTATTAAGAATGTCACCCAGAACAAATACGCCTTGATTAGACCATGGCTTAAACATAAACAGCTGTTTCCCAGATTGTATACTATGATTATTCCAAATCGGAAATTCTTTTGTAAATTTATTAGAACACCCCATAAATATACAGACATCGTACCAGATTTTAAGAGAGTCACCTACAATTTGTTTATCAAACTTTAGGGCTTTCTTAGATTAACCAGTAAATAACTTATCTTGTAGTCGATATGGAAATACAGATATTGCTTCAATATTGCGCCAAGCAATCTCAGAGTTTACATCCAACCAGGTCTTAAAAGAGCGTAGCCGACATGCCCAGAAATATAGTTGAACCATAGAAAATGTCAAACCTCCTTCGGCATGACTTCTCTGTAATGTTTCAAGTTTAATTCTTGACGTTTGTTGTTCTAAATAAATTTAGTTATCATGGAGTTTATTTCTTTGAAAAAAGTTTTATAAGGAGAAAGAGGAATCATGAAAACAAAAGTCTAGGAATCACTAATACATTCTAATGGATCAGACTTTCATCAAATCTACAGCATGTTTGATATCATAGGGATATACAATATTTATCATCGGATATAAGCCAGGGACTTCATTCTCACCACCTTACAGAAATAGCCATGTAACCAGGCCCAAAAAGTTGCTGGTAATTGTTTAAAGTATGACCAATATGATTGTTGCTCATCATTCATCTGCGCACTCAGCAAAATATCATTTAGTTATCCTCATCAAAAAAATCACCAAAAAATATCAAGGTCTTTTTTGTTGTTGTTGTTGACAATACTGCACAACCCTATTGATATGTCTTGTTCAATAGACACATTTCAGAGGCCAGTATCATTTTGCATGATTGAAAGCATTTAATTGTTTGGTTTTATTTTACATACAGTAGATGTCAAAGACACAGTTGTCAATGTTAATAACAGAAACAGTTGCTGTCGTTAATTCATGCCATCATCACATTTAGACAATCTTAACAGTACATGACTTATTAGACATGTATATAGGGCGCTATGCTTTTCATGAAGCGAACAAGAAACATTTAAATGCACAACACAGTATTTAAAAAACACATCAATAAAAGAACAAGAAATTAAGGTTTTAGTCATTTACAGATGCATTTGATTATTAAAATGTATTAAACCAATAAAATTGTAATCCAGAAAATGAAAATGGAAAACACAGAATTTGGTGAAATAAAATGGAATTTAAGAGAACAAAAAAAGTCCCTAAAAATGTAATTTTTGTTAAACTCTTAGTAAATTGTTGCTATATTGTGTAGGTTTCATGACTTTAATTAATTGTACATGGTTTTTTATTTATACAATTTAATTAAACCATTAAAACAGAGTCCAGACAAATTCATACTTATAATTACCTAACTTTTACGCAAGTATAGTTACCCAGACCTTCGCTGGCAATGATATTAAGAATGCCAAAAGTGACTGTTCCTCATCATATTGTTCATCACTATCTGGTTCTAGAGGCTGACTTACATGCGCATTTAACATTTCTGAACACTGATCTTTAAACAGTATGGTTTCTGTGTAGTTGATCTTTAGAAAATCCTGCAAATCCTTCAGACTCTTTTTGCTGATAGTTTTGCCTTTATCATTGCTCTCATCTATGTTTTCAGCCCAGTGAGCTTGGGACTCCCATTTTTTGCTCTTTCTGTTATAGCAGCAGAACGCTGTCCACATGTGTGAGGGAATGTTTACTTTTCCTTTCATCGGATTATTTTGGCTTGGTACAGCTCCTGTCAGCACATAAGCCAAAATCTTACTTCTGCCTTTTTCAACTCTGCAGTGAGAATCCATTACCTTTTTAACATTTTCCTCCATACGATTCCAGCTTCTACTGTTAAAAGTCTTTATCTGTGGCACAATATTGGTCAGTGTGAATGTAGATTTGGCAGTGTCTTCATCAGCTGCATGGAACTGGGGAAATAAGTGACCCCGACACAGATTCAGTTGGTTGAAGTAGTCTTGTGTACAAGCTTGACTGACGCATGGTTTATGCATTTCATCTGTCAATTCCAGCTATGAAACAGATAATTTAAAAAAAAAAGAAAGATTGTCAGTGAAACGCACAGAAAACATGAGTGCATAAAGCTAGTTAAAAATGTTGAGTCATAAAGGCCCACTGAAGTGCTTTGAAACTATATATATATATATATATATTTTTCTGTGCATGAAACATGCAGTGTTATTCAATAATAATAGCAGCAGCTCATATCCCATAAATAATGCACTGGAATGCTAAGAACCTCTTGTATTTCTCGCCAAATCCTCATGTGTCTTTCCAGGTTTTTGGGGTCCCCTTTTCATTTATAATCCCTATTAGAAGTGTTCACTGGAATGTTGTCAAAATGACAGAAATTACTTTGAAATTATATTACTCAATGTTGCAATTAATGAGCTTTTTCTTGTAAGGCAATGTATGTTGCATAATATATACAGATATATACAGTGATAACATGTTTGTATTATTGCTGCAAAAATAACTGGGATTTGGAGGTTATTCATGGTTTGTTAATTTGTTAATGCTTTTATACTTTGAAATTTCAAAACATAGTACTATTGTAAGGATATGTAAAATATGTAACGTATATCTTTTTTTTTTTTTTTTATAATTGATGCTTATGTCTTCTTTTTTCTTTTTTTCCCCCTCTACTATTGTTGATGATGCATGTGAAATGTTTTGTTGTTATTCAATGGCAGGGGTGCTCAACCCTGTTCCTGGACTAAACTCTGCAGGAAAGTAGATTTCCAGGAACAGAGTTGGGCACTCCTGTTCTATGGAATGTGTTATTATCTATGCTAATGGTTGAAAATATTATTTAAAATAGAAAAGAAAAGAAATAGGCCTGAAACAGGAGGCAGGATGCTTCAGATTCTAGAGAACATTTAATTGGACAGAAAATCTGAAAACAAAAACTCCAGTAAGATGTCACAGAAGTTATTAATCAGCATTGGCAGAAATTAGAGACTGTAGTTTTAAATGCTTTTATTTTGATATTTTAAAATCATTTCTTAGCATCTTCTGAATGCCTTTTAAAATACCTCAAAGCATTTGGTATTTGCGAAACAGATGATGAACCAGCCTGGTCTCATTTTTTATATGTAGGTATTGGTATGTGACATTTACAGGTAAAAAAAAAAAAAAAACTACATTTTTGTATGTCTGGATAGCTAAAACACATAATGTATATATTGACAACATCTAAAATGTAAACAGCAAAAGGTATATCAAAGATATCTGTATAATTACACTTCTACTATTTTATAGGTCAGTTTTAGATCCCTTAACCCTATCCCCAAAACTAAACCCGATCATTTGAATATAAAAAGAATATACAAAGCATAATGGACAGAAATATGTAGGTCTACAAAGTAACAATATATGTGAACTTAGCTTAGATAACATTCTATAATTTGCAGATGATATGTATAGATATTGATTATAGATAACACTGAGGCTAACATATTCATACTAAAAACCAAAAAACATCAGTTTTGATTTCATGGGGACTATAATAATACAATTTTTCTTAAACACAGCTGTAAAACAACAAGAAATAAGAAACATTACCTGTGGCTCGATCATCCATGGAATTTTTGGTCTTCCGGAGATTTTTCTACCATTATATGTGTAAGCTGAGAAAACAGGAATCTTATTTTTTGTGTCGTAGAGAGTTGCATATCTGTTTTTCCCATTATATTTCTGACAGATTAGTTTGTATCGGTTATCATCCAGTGAAACTGATCTCTCCAGAATGTCATTAATCTTTGGAGGCTCTTCTTTAAAAAAAAAGCCACTGCATTGTTTGAATGAATCTACAACTTCAGTCATGATGAAGGGAAAGCCCAACACCAGCAGCACAGTGAAGAAAAACAGCTGCATCTTCAGCTGAACTGGACTCGATCACAAACCAAAAATAAAGTGGTAGAAACGTGAAGGTAATTTAACACGATCACAGAGGATGTGCAACATCTGGAAATAGACTGTCTGTTTTTATTGTTACATTGTGATGTATGTGGTCTCTCTCTCTCTCTCTCTCTCTCTCTCTCTCTCTCATTCTCACAGATTGCCCCGCCCTAATTTGAACACGCTGGTACGTCCCCCGTTGTTGGCTGAGGCTGGAACTGCACATCTTTCAAAAATGAGGCGATGCTGATCTGGACCCTGAAGACCACTCACTTGCAATTTTGTGTGCGGATTGCCACTGAACTTAACTATTAAAAAAATGAAAAATAAAAGAGCAAAAAATCACAAGAATCCAGTGTAAAGAACTTTTTTTTATGTTTCTCCTAAACCCTAGACCTGGGATGTAACATTAGACAGATTATCTGTCCTCTTTTTATTATCTGCGACTCCCCTGTTATGTCTGTGTGACCTGGTCATGATATCAAGGATATTCACTTTAGAGGTGAAACTGTGAGGCGAGTATTGGACGCAGAAGGATACTAGATGTTCAAGATAAATTACTACATTTGCATTTGACAGTCAATCACTTGAATTTAGTCACTGTGTGCAACTGACCAGGCCAATGCAAATTTACACCCTTATATACAGTACTGTCTGACGGAAATATACTATGACTGGAGTTTAGTTATCTTATGTTAGTTTTATGGAAATTAGAAAACTTTTTGGCTTCTGCATAAGATCTTAGAATACAGCTGATCTGAAGGACTAAATGCAACATTATACAATAAAGCAGTACTGACAACAATTAGAAGAACTTTAATCTACTTGGAAGTAAATTTTCTCTTATTCTTGCATCTGAGTGGAGTTACCTGGTGTTAAGCCATTGTTTATACACATGTATTAGTATGTGATATTTACAGGTACAAAATTTATATTTTTGTATGCTAAAACACATAATATGGATGTGTTGACAACATCTAAAATGTTACCATTTACACCTGAAGGTAAACTTAATATATTCATCAGTCTTTTATATCATTAAGATATTTATAGGTGCACTTTTTCTATTTTATAGGTCGATTTTAGATCCCTTAACCATATCCCAAATCGTAACATGATCATCTGAATATAAAAAGATTAAAATGTAATAGACAGAAATATGTAGGCCTACAATGGCAATTTTAGTAACAATAAAGAATGAAAAATCCCACTAATCCCACTTCTACTTCTGAACATAAACAACAGATAAGTGCACTCACAATAATTTATTAAAATAATTTCTCATTCAAACCATCGACGGCACAACTCCAATTCCTTCTACTGTGGAAAAGTGAAGACTTAGGCTGTGTTTCACTTGTTTTTCAAAGAACTTTAGTTTATACCAGTTGAGAATGAACAAAGTGTTGCAAACTCTTTCAGTGTTTCCAAAATTGCTTGGGCACGTTTTTGAGAGCATGCGTATGCACAGTTCGCAGCTGTTCCTCCTCCTCTTGAAAACCATTTACAAACGTTTTTAAAAACAATTCTTAGTGCTAATTCAATTTACAGTATGTTGTTTCAAGTTATTTTGTTGTAATTACTCTTCCATTCAAATAATTTAATGTCTGTCTTTCTTCTTTATCACAGCTAGCATATTCCTTTACTGTCAGCCAGTTTAACGGTCTTGCCTGTAACTGTTGAATTGCACTGTAAAAAACAATTTGTTACCTGGCCTTAAATTTTTAAGTTCAGTCAACTCAATGTTAGGTTGTACTAAGTGACAACTTAGATATTTGAGTTGATTCAGATTTTAAGGCAGCTGGCTTACTTACCCAGCTTTTAAGTTTAACAAACCAAATTTTTTGTTAAGTCAGCTTAAATATTTAAGTTGTCACTTAGTACAACTTAACACTTCAAGTTGACTAGACTTATTTGAGATGACTGAACTTAATTTTAAGGCAGCAGGGTAACAAATTTTTTGAATTATTTTAAACAAATATTAAATAAGAAGATATGTGCATAAACTATGATGGAAACATATTTTACATAAATCCCTTGATGTAAGGCAGAAATAAAACCTAACATGACTTTACCTCAATAGAGAATGTGATTGGATAACTGAACTCATTGGAATCATCATGAGGAGTTGGTTGTAACATTTTTAATGAACTGTTACAAATATCCCCACCTCGAACAGCCATAGCAAACTGTTTTAGCAAAAATTACTGAAATGTCTTCATTGAACTATGGCCTAATCTTGGCTTAGTCTAAGCCCTGTCTGTAAAACCAGGGCATTAAATAATTGTTATGAGAACATTTCTCATTAATATGACATATAGAATCATATGACATTCATTACAAGCAGAACCATACGGGGAGCCTCGGCAGCAGTGTATTATAATCACTTTGAATGAGCCGACACCCATTCACATCCATTGGTGAGCAAGTAATATGATGCTACATTTCTCCAAATCTGATCAAGAAACAAACTCGACTACATCTCAGATGGCTTAAGGTTGAGCATATTTTCAACAAATGCATTTTTGGTTGAACTATTCCTCAAACTAGCCCTGTTGGAGGTTGCAACACCCAAGGGATAAAGAGTACTCATTTTACTCACACGTTTATAAATCTTATACTAGGATTGACCGTTTTTTTGGTTAGCTGATACAGAGAGTAACTGGGACACAGTACCATAACAGGTTGATATCAGACCATAGTCCCATTTCACTTGAGTTTAACAATGTTCTGCCACATCAAAATTATTATTGGCGATTTAATCCTTATCTACTTAAAGACCCAGCTTTTGAAAAATACATTAATGCTAAATTGGAGGATTTCTTTATTAATAATGACAATGGTCAAGTATCTGATTCAGTTTTATGGGATACCCTTAAGGCAGTCATGAGGGGTTATATTATTGCTTATGAAACTTTTATTAAGAAAAATAGTAATAGCAGGCTTTTAATAATTGAAAATTTATTAACAACATTAGAAAAGGAATATAGAGAATCTGGATCACAACAAGATTACAATAAGATACTGGGTTTAAAATAGGAATAAAATTCGATTCTAGGTGAAAGAGTTGAGAATCTCTTGCTTAAATTGAAACAAAAATACTTTGAATTGGGGGATTAGCCAGAAATTTCATTAGCAAGACAATTAAGGGGTGAGCAAGCAAAGCAAACTATTCATCAAATTAAAACAAAAAAACTGCTGAAATTGTAACCAGTCCAGAAGAAATTAATGAATCTTTTAGGGATTTTTATTCCTCAAAATGCAAAGTTAGTCAAGAAGATTATGATTCTTTTTTTCGATAATCTCAGCCTTCCCCAATTAGATAAATTTGCAAAAGAGGACCTAGAAAGCTCATTTTCCGAAGCAGACATCTTAGAGGCCATCAAGTCTTTTCCGTCTGGCAAAGCACCAGGTCCGGATGGCTTTGGGTGTCAATTTTATAAAGCCTTCTCTTTAAAACTAGCCCCTTATTTATTCAGAATGATTAATGAGTCGTATGAAAACGGCAGACTCTTCAACTCCTTATATGAGGCCAATATTTGTGTTTTATTAAAGAAATGAAAAGACAGCACCGACCCAGCCAATTACAGACATATATCACTTCTCAATTTTGACCACAAACCAGGTGTGTTCGACTTCATCTACGGCTACAGACGGCGATCAACGAGAGTAGCCGAGAGCAGTCGGGGGCGGAGTTGAAAACGGAGGCGTCAAGTCGGACACTTTCTGCTCTCGTCAGTGAAGCTCTCGCGGTGTTTGTATGCTCTATCACAGATGAAGTGAATTAAATCCAATATTTATCAAATACACCGACTTTTCAAAAGCGTTTTCATGAGCAACAGAAACACGTTTCATACATTGCTTAATACAGCGCCATCTGAACAAGAATAATGATCAACATAAACATATACTATTTAAATACTAATAAAGTGGGGTTATTTATGCTTTTATCAGTGTTTTATGAAAAATTTGACTCAATATAACATTACGACTACAGTAAAAACACTTTTATTGTACTGAAAACACAGATTTGTCAGCATTATCGGACTTGAGGATGTTAGAATAAACCCAAAACACACGTGATCGTTGTCATGCGGTGAATCTGGCCAATCGTGAAACAGTCATGTGGTCATCAGAGCTCCTGCAGCCGCTCTGGAGAAACTGCGCCGGCTGAGTCAGTCGCTGCTCTCGAATCGCTATCGCGGTACTTTGATGCCACACGTGACAGTCACGAGGCGTCGGCGCCATCTCTAGTCGGACAAAATTTCTAACCGGCATGCACTGCTTCAAGTCAGAATTTGATCAAGCTGCGCAGCGCTGCGTTAAGTCGAACACACCTATTAGGTGTGTTCGAGCTCATGCTGCGCTGCGCAGACCGATCGGCGAGATTAGCCGAAAGCAGTCGGGGAGGAGCTGAAAACGGAGCCTCAAGTCGGACACGTTGGGGATCTCGTTGCTTCCTCAAACATGGTAGATCACGTGGCGTTTGCCTACTTTATTGCAGATGAACTGGAAGCTATAGAAATACCTTTTTCGTTGGAAGAAATGTAGCAGAATGAACAACGACGGTAAGTTTAAAAACAATATATGTGCATGTGTAAATCATTTCATTTTAAAGTAACTGAACAAATACTGTTTTACAAATCAAGCTTATACTTAATCAAATTATGTTTTGTTTAGTGGTGTTATGTTAGGCTTCTGTAAACAATAAATAATTAGCTGTAATTGCTGTTAGAGAGTAAGCTACTTGTTTTGTGTTTATAGTACAAATACAAATAAGTTTTTATATTGCATGTTCAACAGTCGTGTAAACCTTAATTGTTGGAATCTATCCCAGTTCTACAAAAAACACTGAATGACAATACTTTTTAATTACAATACATGTGTATATAATAAGTACAATAATAAAATGCACAAATCCAATATAAAGAATTTAAGGGAAAAAAAATGTACTGCAGTCAAAAGATCGTAAACTATTTACGAAATGGCATGCAAATTGATTTGTTATGCAATTATATGGATTGAAGCACGAAACACTCGTGATCATCGTCATGTGGTGAATGTGGCCAATTATGAGAAGCTGTGACGTCATCACAGCCTGGTGCAGTCGCTCCTGAAATGCTGGCTGTTCTCGAAACGCTCTCGCGTTACTTTGATGCCACACGTGAACGTCACGTGGCGTCGGCGCCGGTTCAAGTCGGACAAAATTTCTAACCGGCATGCACTACTTCAAGTCAGCCGCCGATCGGTCTGCGCAGCGCCGCATGAAGTCGAACGCACCTATTTTGTTCCTGATGTAACAGGTGACTGATCACGTGGACTTGTTAAACCAAAACATGAAGCAAAGACGTCAGAATGAATAAAGCGGGTGAGTTTTTTTTAACTTTACTAAAGAAAATACAAGAAATATGAGCTGACGTTCAATCATATGATTGAATTTATCAGAAGAGAAATTAATATTTGTTTTATACACCCATTTGAAAACAAATGGGGGAAGCCAATGTTGAGAAACCATATTCAGATATAATTGAGTGTGGCTACATCATCAAACAAAATTATAATAATATGATGATAAAAATATCTGTGCCTTATAAAAGCCTGACAAGACTCGCATTTACCGGAGATTGAGACAGTTTATTTGTTTATTTTTTATTGTCAATAAACAGTCAAAGTACAGTTAGGACTACAATAATACACATGAAAACATAAAACACAAACAAAATACATTAAATACTAAATAATACACATACAGCCAGGGTGTGGGCTAAACATTATGTAGGGTGAAGTCAGCAAAAATGGGCATAATTGTTTGAAAAATATGAGAGAGTATCATCAGTTTTTTTTTTGTTTTTTTTTAATAACACATTCGTCATTATCAGCTTTCACACTACATATGGGAACAACAATTGTGGTTGACGTGTGACCTGCTTGAACTGCTTTATTTCAGTATGAAGATTTTTGTGTATTTATGTATTTGGTTACTAGTTTGACTTCCATTTTATAAACCTTTGAATTATTTTTGTATTCTATAGTTAATTTTAATTGATCCTCAATTTAAAAATGTAGAAATATTCAGTGTTGTTTACTGTTCTGTAATCTGAGGGTGCAAAAAAAATCAAAACATTGAGAAAATCACCTTTAAAGTTGTCCAAATGAAGTTCTTAGCAATGCATATTACTAATCAAAAATTACGTTTTGATATGTTTACGGTAGGAAATTTACAAAATATCTTAATGGAACATGATCTTTACTTAATATCCTAATGATTTTTGGCATAAAAGAAAAAAATGTATCATTTTGACCCATACTATGTATTTTTGCCCATAGCTACAAATATACCTGTGCTTCTTGGTTTATAGACTGTTTATAGATTTATGTTAATTCCCCATGTGTTATACATGAACTTTATTTATCACTTATATAGGTAAGTGTATAACTGTGCACACACATGCAATAATTCAGTGAGAAGAGCCCCATGTGCCAGTATTTGCAATTACAAGCTTTATTAAAGAAAAAAGCATTTTCTACAATATTTATTTTTCTTTTTTCTTAGTTATCAAGATATGATGATATAAGAGCTATACACAGAATCGCTGTGACAAATATCTCATTATACAGACAGATGCAATGCTGATGTAAAGCTGTGATTTTGCATTGTATGTTCTCATTCTGCTCTGACTGAAGAAGGCTGTTCTCTCTGGTTGTATGTTAAAAGAACAGGGTTAGAGAATTTGTGCAGAGAATTTGTCTCTGCATGGACTTAAATGCTACTCTTTAACATGCATAGATTTTTTTTGTAGCAGAAACAATGTTTTTAAACCTCATACACCCACACACTCACACATCTAAACTCATGGAGGTCACTCTTTCTGAGAAACCACATCGACAGGTATCATTTTGAGTGTTACATTCTTTTCACACATTTTGACCTGTGAAATGGCATCTGGTGTTCTCACATATCATCTGGTGCTTTTCATTATTATCGTTCATTTGAAGCATTAAAAAAACAAATAATAAACCACCATGGCTGCATTTACAGTATGCTCTTCAAGTATGACTTAAAACAGTAATATTGTGTAAGAGTATTACAAATACATTGTTTTTGTTTGTTTGAATATATGTTAAAATGTAATTGATTGCTGTGATCAAAGCTGAATTTTCAGCATTATTACTCTTCAGTGTCACATCATCCTTCAGAATTCATTAATAAATGATTTCTAAATGATATAAATAAATGATAAGACTTAAAAACATTAAAAAAATCATGTTTTCAAACTTTTGGCAAGTACTGTATTAGATGAAAAGCTTATTTCATTTAGGTGGCAAGGCAACATTTCATATTTTCTGAAAATAAAGTAAATCTCCTACTAGAGTTTTCAAGCTACAACCACCAAGCTCGGGTCAGGCCTTCAGACTGATCTGAATCGGATTGCTATATCTTTTCTAACGGATCAGACTTTCATCAAATCTACAGCATGTTTGATATCATAGGGATATACAATATTTATCATCGGATATAAGCCAGGGACTTTGTTCTCACCACCTTACAGAAATAGCCACATAACCAGGCCCAAAAAGGTTGCTGGTAATTGTTTAAAGTATGACCAATATGATTGTTGCTCATTGTTCATCTGCTTCTAAACAAAGCCTAAACCAGCCCTGGTACCAGTGCAAAACACACTCAGCAAAATATCATTTAGTTATCCTCATCAGAAAAACCACCCAAAAATATCAAGGTCTTTTTTTTTTTGTCAATACTGCACAACCCTATTGATATGTCTTGTTCAATAGACACATTTCAGAGGCCAGTATCATTGTGCATGATTGAAAGCATTTAATTGTTTGGTTTTATTTTACATACAGTAGATGTCAAAGACACAGTTGTCAATGTTAAAAACAGAAACAGTTGCTGTTGTTAATTCATGCCATCATCACATTTAGACAATCTTAACAGTGCATGACTTATTAGACATGTATATAGGGCGCTATGCTTTTCGTGAAGCGAACAAGAAACATTTAAATGCACAACACAGTATTTAAAAAACACATCAATAAAAGAACAAGAAATTAAGGTTTTAGCCATTTAGTCAGGTGCATTTGATTATTAAAAGATTATTTAAACCACTAAAATTGGAATCCAGAAAATTAAAATGGAAAACACAGAATTTGGTCAAATAAAGTGGAATTTGAGAGAACAAAAAAAGTCCCTAAAAATGTAATTTTTGTTAAACTCTTAGTAAATTGTTGCTATATTGTGTAGGTTTCATGATTTTAATTAATTGTACATGCTTTTTTATTTATACAATTTCATTAAACCATTAAAATAGAGTCCAGACAAATTCATACTTATAATTACGTAACCCTACCCAAACTTTCGCTGGCAATGATATTAAGAATGCCAAAAGTGACTGTTCCTCATCATATTGTTGGTCATCACTATCTGCTTCTAGAGGCTGACTTACATGCGCATTTAACATTTCCAAACACTGATCTTTAAACAGTATGGTTTCTTTGTAGTTGATCTTTAGAAAATCCTGCAAATCCTTCAGACTCTTTTCACTGATAGTTTTGCATTTACCATTGCTCTCATCTATGTTTTCAGCCCAGTGAGCTTGGGCCACCCATTTTTGGCTCGTAATGTTATAGCAGCAGAACGCTGTCCACATGTGTGAGGGAATGTTTACTTTTTCTTTCATCAGTTTGTTTTGGCTTGGTACAGCTCCTGTCAGCACATAAGCCAAAATCATACTATTGTCTTTTTTGCAGTGAGAATCCATTTCATTTTTAACTTTTTTCTCCATGTTACTCCAGCTTCCACTGTTAAAACTCTCTATCTGTGGCACAGCATTGGTCAGTGTGAATGTAGATTTGGCAGTGTCTTTATCAGCTGCATAGGACTTGGGAAATAAGTGACCCCGACTCAGATTCGATTGGTTGGTGTAGTCTTGTGTACAAGCCTGACTGACGCACGGTTCACGCATTTCATCTGTCATTTCCAGCTATGAAACAGATAATAAAAAAAAAGAAAGATTGTCAGTGAAACGCACAGAAACCATGAGTGCATAAAACTAGTTAAAAAATGTTGAGTCATAAAGGCCCAATGAAGTGCTTTGAAACTATATATATATATATATATATATATATATTATATATTAAATTTCGGGAGGCACCTTGGTTTGGGGAAGTTCCATTCAGACTTAAGGAAAATAATCTAATGCTGGTATTTAATGTGACATGGTATAACAAGAACAGGCTAAGGGAAGAGCTCTTTTCAGTTGCTGCATTCTTTTCCTCCTGATTCTTTTACTTTGTATTCCATTGTAACAATGTGAAAAAAGACATTTGTGGTCTGCTCTCCTGATTTAATTTATGAAATATCCCATAAATGATGCACTGGAATGCTAAGAACCTCTTGTATTTCTCGCCAAATCCTCATGTCTCTTTCCAGGTTTTTGGGGTCCCCTTTTCATTTATATTCCCTATTAGAAGTGTTCACTGGAATGTTGTCAAAATGACAGAAATTACTTTGAAATTATATTACTCAATGCTGCAATTAATGAGCTTTTTCTTGTAAGGCAATGTATGTTACTTAATATAGACAGATATATACAGTGATAACATGTTTGTATTATTGCTGCAAAAATAACTGAGATTTGGAGGTTATTCATGGTCTTTTAAAAGTAATTTGTTAATGCTTTTATACTTTGAAACTTCAAAACATAGTACTGTCTTAAGGATATGTAAAATATGTAACGTATATCTTAGTAATGGGCCTGAAAGAGGCGGCAGGATGCTTCAGATTTTAGAGAACATTTAATTTGACAGAAAATCTGAAAACAAAAACTCCACTAAGATGTCATAAAAGTCGTTAATCAGCATTGGCAGAAATTAGAGACTGTAGTTTTAAATGCTTCTATTTTGATATTTCAGAATCTTAGCATCTTCTGAATGCCTTTTAAAATACCTCAAAGCATTTGGTATCTGCGAAACAGATGATGAACCAGCCTGCTCTCATTTTTTATATGTAGGTATTGGTATGTGACATTTACAGGTTAAAAAAAAAAAAAAAAAGCTATATCAAAGATATCTGTATAATTACACTTCTAGTATTTTATAGGTCAGTTTTAGATCCCTTAACCCTATCCCCAAATCTAAACGTGATCATTTGAATATAAAAAGAATATACAAAGCATAATGGACAGAAATATGTAGGCCTACAATGACAATTTTAGTAACAATATATGTGAACTTAGCTTAGATAACATTCTATAATTTGCAGATGATATGTATAGATATTAATTATAGATAACACTGAGGCTAACATATTCATACTAAAAACCAAAAAACATCCGTTTTGATTTCATGGGGACTATAATAAAACAGTTTTTCTCAAACACAGTTGTAAAACAACAAGAAATAAGAAATATCACCTGTGGCTCGATCATCCATTTTCGTGTTTTGTTCTTTTTTTGTCCTCCACCAGTATATGTGTAAGCTGAGAAAACAGGAATCTTATTTTTTATGTCGTAGAGAGTTGCATATCTTTTTGTCCCATTATATTTCTGACAGATTAGTTTGTATCGGTCATTATCCAGTGAAATTGATCTCTCTAGAATGTCATTAATCTTTGGAGGCTCTCCTTCAAAAAAAAAGCCACTGCATTGACTGAATGAATCTACAACTTCAGTCATGATGAAGGGAAAGCCCAACACCAGCAGCACAGTGAAGAAAAACAGCTGCATCTTCAGCTGAACTGGACTCGATCACAGACCAAAAATAAAGTGTTAGAAACGTGAAGGTAATTTAACACGAATTTAAATCTCTCTCTCTCTCTCTCTCTCTCTCTCACACTTCCGGTGTGCGAGTGTGAGCGAGTGGACGGAGTGCTGTGAGTGCGGGTGGAGTAGGTGTGGAGTGTTGTGAGTGAAACTCTTTTCTTTTTTTCTTTTTCTGTCTATCTCTGTCTGTATAGTTAGCGGTAGTCTTTGCTGTGTTTCGGGCCGCGTGCTCTTCACTCTGAGGAGGCATGTCGGCCCTGCGGGGGGGAGTTTTAAACTCACTCACGCGACGCCACGCTGTGAAGGTGGCATCAGCGGTGAGTGTGGAGGAGGCTTGCCTGGCAGTGGGTGAGGTAGTGGGGCACGGGAGTGTGCTCTCAGCCTCTCGAATGAACAGCGCCATCGTTGTGTTTTTAGACAGCATAGACAAGGCTAATGAGGTTGTTGAGCATGGTATAATCGTTAAAGGAGAACTCATCCCCGTTCTTCCCCTCTCTCTACCTGCTAAGAAAGTCACCATATCTAATGTGCCACCTTTTGTGAGTGATCTTATTTTAACCCAAGCTTTATCCCGGTACAGGAAGCTGGTTTCACCCATCAAAAAGATCCCGATTAACTGTAGTTCCCCTCTGCTGAAACATATTGTTTCCTTTAGGCGGTTCGCATACATGATCATTAATGATGACGCTGATCTGGATGTGTCTTTAAATTTTCGAATTGACGATTTTGATTATGTTGTTTTTGTGACCACCGCTAAGATGAAGTGTTTTAGCTGCGGGACTTTTGGTCATCTGATGCGAAATTGTCCAGAAATAATTGCAGAAAAGGAAAGGAATGTAGGAGGGCGCTCTGAGAGTGGTGATCTAGCGGGGGTTAGCGGTGAGGCTGAGGGGGCTCCCCCGGGAGAGGGCTCGGTGGCGCCGGCGGCGGCGACTCCTCCTCCGGCCTCTTCCAGTGAGACGGTGGAGGGAGCGATCGCGCCGACACACGCCGAGACACGTTCGGATGAGGGTCGTAAGGACGTAGATAATGTGACATGGGGCAAAACTGGAGATGGACAAGCTGATAGGGTTTCAGAGAATAGTGCAGAGCATTTTCAAGAAATGTGTGAAATAGCTAAGTGCTGTGGAAGGGAGGAAGAACAAGCCATTTTTAAAACGCCCCAAAAAAGAAAGAAAAGTAACGAAGTACCGGATGCTAAAGTAAGCAAAAAAATTGAAATGCATGACGATGAGGATCTGGAGACTGAGAGCGATGCAGAGTCTTCTGACTCCAGTGTGACTGTTTCTCAGAATGAGTTTATCGGACGGAGCTATGAGCTTGACGATATCAAATTATTTCTCAGATCAACCAAAAACAAGAGAGGTGTGCGAGTGCAGGAATTTTTTTTTTTCTGACTTAAAACAGTTTGTCGATAAAGCAAGAAGTCTAATGGCAGAAGGTTCATTCACAAATAAAGAAGTGTATCCTTTAAAGAAAATTGTGAGGAATCTTAACATTTAAACAATGACACGGGTTAATTTTAGGAGCAGGACTGGTGTTTGCTCTTTGTGTTTTGGTGTGTTTTTTTCTTTTTTGTTATTTATGAGTGAAGTACATTTAGCCACTTTGAATATCAATGGCGCAAGAGATGTTAGAAAAAGAGCAATAATATATGAAACAATAAAACAGAAAAATATTGATGTCGCTTTTTTACAAGAAACTCACAGTGACCTGAACAATGCTGTTGATTGGATGAGGGAATTTGATGGCACTTCTGTGCTAAGTCACAACACTTCAGTTAGTGGAGGAGTGGCTATTTTATTCGCAAAGAATTTCAGTCCTGCATCTTATGTGGTTGATGAAATTGTTAAAGGTAGGCTTTTAAAAGTCAGAGCTGTTTTCGAGAATTATGTTTTTGTTTTTATTTGTGTGTATGTTCCAATTGTACCGGTTGAAAGGTTAGTTTTTTTAGATTTACTATCTTCCACCTTACAAAATTGTTGCTCTGAAGAATTTCTGTTTTTAGGTGGTGATTTTAATTGCACAGAGCTAAATTTAGACAGGAATCATGTTGAACCTCACTTAGCTTCACGCAATCATCTTATCCATTTTATAAAAAAGTATGAATTATGTGATATTTGGAGATCTTTAAATGGCAAGGAAAGACAGTATACTTGGGTTCATACACGGGATAATATTATTTCTTCGGCAAGATTGGATAGGTTTTACAGTTTTAATCATCATCTTAACATTTTTAATAAGTGTTACATCACACCGGTTGGTTTTTCGGACCACAGCATGGTGCACTGTAATTTTTTTTTAAAGAATCTTTTAAGTTTTTCTGGGAAACCTTCAGAGCAACAAAAGGCTCTTTTCATTCAGTACAACAGTGGTGGGACTTCGGTAAAATTCAAATTAAGCAGTTTTCGCAACAGTACACTCGCAACATTACTAAAGAGCTACTTCTGTCCTTAGAATTTTTAGAAAAAGAAATTGAGTGTCATAATCTAGCCCAGTCTAGTGGTGAAACTAGGCATATAGAAGCCTGCTTTAGGAAGAAAGCACAACTAACAGATCTACTGGGGAGTAGAGCACAGGGGGCTTTGGTCCGTTCACGTTTCCAAAGCATCGATCAGATGGATGCACCATCTAAATACTTTTTCAGCATGGAAAAAAAGAATGGGCAGAAACGTTTTATTTATGCACTTCGCTCTGAGGATGGAGTGTTGTTGTCTGATCCTGCCGATATTCGTGGGAGAGCAGTTATGTTTTATCAGAAACGGTACAGAAGTGAGATTAATTCAGGGCATGGCGTGGAAAGTGTCTTTTTTGACAATTTGCCGAAAGTCTCAGAAGAGGCTAACTTTGACCTCTCAGGAGCGTTGACCCTGGAAGAGCTCTTCAAGGCCCTGCAAAGCATGGAGTCTGGGAGGGCACCAGGAGGGGATGGCCTCCCGGTCGACTTCTATAAGGCTTTCTGGTCGGAGCTGGGAGATGATCTGCTTGAGGTACTCAGTGATAGCTTGACAGAGGGCAGGTTGCCTTTGAGTTGTCGGAGAGCGGTTATCACTCTGATTCCAAAAAAAGGGGACCTCACTGATGTTAAAAACTGGCGCCCTGTCTCACTTCTTTGCAGCGATTACAAACTGCTTTCCAAAGTTTTGGCTACTAGACTGGCTGGGGTGTTGGATCAAGTCATCCATCCGGACCAAACATATTGTGTACCCGGTAGATCTATATTTGATAATGTTTCTTTAATTCGAGACATTTTTCATATTTCTAAACTTTTAAATCTGAGTTGTGGCTTGTTATCCTTAGATCAAGAGAAGGCTTTTGATCGGGTTGAGCACTCTTATCTCTGGAATACTTTGGCAGCTTTTGGTTTCTGCAAAGAGTTTGTGGACATGATTAAAGTGCTCTATTGTGACGTTGAGAGTGCACTGAAAATTAATGGTGGTTTATGCTCTCCATTTCAGGTTCTGAGGGGTGTCAGACAAGGTTGTTCCCTCTCTGGAATGTTGTACTCCTTGGCCATAGAGCCATTACTTCAACAAATAAGAAACAATTTATGTGGCTTGTGTTTTCCCAGTTTTAATAATAATGTTTGTTTGTCAGCATACGCTGATGACATTTATAAGCAAAGGAAGCGATGTACAGTCTTTGCTTAACTTAATTGAAGATTTTAGAACACTGTCTTCTGCTAAAGTTAACTGGCAAAAAAGTGATGCGTTTTTACTGGGTCAGTGGTCTGATGGGCCACCTCGTCTTCCTGATGGGTTGTGTTGGGGAAGGGGAGGTATAAAATATTTGGGAGTTTACTTGGGGGATGATGATTTTTTACAGAAAAATTGGGAAGGGGTGCAGGAAAAGGTCAAAGGCCGATTAGATAAATGGAATTGGTTGTTGCCAAATATGTCCTATAGAGGGAGGACTCTTATTATTAACAATCTTGTTGCTTCTTCACTCTGGCATAGGCTGGCCTGTGTAGATCCCTCTCCACAGTTTTTAGCTAAAATTCAAGCCCTTCTTGTTAATTTTTTTTGGGACAAACTACATTGGATCCCACAGAGTATTTTATACCTCCCCAAAAATGAAGGTGGGCAAGGTGTTATTCACCTGCAAAGTAGAATGGCTGCTTTCCGCTTAAGGTTTCTACAAAGGTTTTTAGATGGTTCGACGGACTGCAGCTGGCGCACAGCTAGTTGCGTGATTTTACGAACACTTGGAGGCTTTGGACTCGATAAAGCACTTTTTTTAATGGATCCTGCTAAACTGGATGTATCAGAACTGCCTGTTTTTTATCGTAACCTCTTCAAAGTATGGAGTTTTTTTCACATTTATAAGACTGAGAACTTATCTTCACTCTACTGGTTGTTGCAGGAGCCTTTGATACATGGAGCCCGTCTGGACGTTGCTTCACAATGCAGTCTACTCGGATTCAGCACTTCCCTTCTGAAAGCCAAGGTTTTTACTTTGGGACATTTATTAACACTAACTGGACCTTTTTTGGACAGGTGGAGACAGCTTCCAAGTTTTTGAGTATCAGATCTGTTCGCCTTTTTACCCATTTTTTGACCAAGTTAAGAACATGTTTTACTGCTGAAGAAGAACATATGTTAAAGGACTTTTTTGCAGGGGTTAATGCTCCTGATTCTGGGGATCCTTTCCCCTGTTTGTTTGTGCAACCCATGTTTGATGAGAGTACAAAAAGTTTTTTATTTTCACGTGATTCCCTGTTATTAGATTTCTTGTCAAGCAAAAGCAAAAATTTGTACAAAGCTTGTGTTCTGGCTTTTAACAAGAAAGTTATTGGCAACAGAATTGACACACCATGGCGTTCTGTTTTAAAGTTGAGCAGTGATGTAAAACCCGAATGGAGATCTCTGTATAAACCACCATTGTCAAAGAGAGTAGGTGATATACAATGGAGGGTTTTGCATGGTGCCATGGCCGTTAATTCTTTTATTTCAGTGATGAACCCAGGAGTGGGTCCTGAATGCCCTTTCTGTCCTCAAAGAGAAACTGTTTTTCACGCTTTCATGGACTGTTTTAGACTAAAACCTCTGTTTGTGAAGCTAAATGAACTCTTTTGTAGGTTTAATGAAACCTTCTTAAGTGAAAATTTTATTCTAGGTTTTAAATATTCCAGGAAGAAACATGCCATCTGTCATTTGTTAAATTTTATTTTAGGACAAGCAAAGTTGGCTGTTTACATTAGCCGGAAAAACAGAATTGAACAAAGCTCTAGTGACGACGTTCTCTTGTGTTTCCTGGCTTTTGTTAAGTCCAGGGTATTGGTTGATTTTCACTTTTATAAAGCTATGAACAATCTTGTGGCTTTTGAACAAATCTGGTGCATTCATGGGGCTTTGTGCACTTTGTCTGAAGATGCTCTAGTGTTTTGATTGTAGGTTTGCTGTGTACTTTTTTTTGTTTTGGTAATTGTTAATTGTGGCTTGTAATAAAGTTTTTGCAAAATTCAAAAATTCTCTCTCTCTCTCTCTCTCTCTCTCTCTCTCTCTCTCTCTCTCTCTGTGCGCATGTGCTGAGTGAGTGGGCGGAGTTTTTGAGTGCGAGCGTTTGGTGTGTGCAGGTACGAGTGGTTTACTTTTTTCCATCTTTTTTTCTCTCCTTTTGTGAATACTGTTTGTCATTCTAGATTGGGAGGGTAAAGTAAGTTTATAACACACCGGAGCGACTGCTCACGGTTTTCTGCCAGGAGCATGGCCGCCCAAGGTAGTGGGAACTTTGGCTTCCTAACAAGGCGTCATGGTGTCAAGGTAGACTCCGCTGTGAGTGTGGAAGAATGTAGTCTGGCGATAGGTGAAGTGATTGGTACTGAAAACATCTTGTCTGCATCCCGTATGAACAACGCTATTGTGGTGTTTGTAAAGACGGTTGATTTAGCGAACCAGCTAGTTGAAAGTGGTGTAGTGATAAATGGAATTTTCACCCCAGTGCTTCCCCTTTCCACCCCCTCGAAAAGAGTAACTTTGTACCACCCTTTATCTCCAATGAGGTTTTGACTGGAATGCTTTCTCGCTATGGCAAAATTGTTTCTCCTATAAAGATGATTCCAATCGGGTGCAAGTCCCCGCTTTTAAAGCATGTTGTGTCTTTTAGACGTTATGTCTATATGGTTCTACAAGACAATTTGGATGAATTGGATTTGGCTTTAATTTTTCGTCAGGATGAATTTAACTATGTTATCTTTGTCACAACAAACAACATGAAATGCTTTGCTTGCGGGGAAACGGGTCACTTGATCCGCGCTTGTTCAGGCAGATTAAACCAGCCGGATAAAAATCTTTTACCGGCTGATGGTGGAAAAAATGCTGCGTGCGATGACGAGGTGCAGAATGATGTTGTTGCTGTGCCTGCTGCAGTTGATACACCCAGCACAAGTCGGCCTCAGGAATCAGTACCAAAGACAGTTGTCGAGATAAGTATGAATGTACTGCCTACTGATACGCTTGATGAGAGAGAGAATGACGCGGAAAGAGACGGGTCTTCCCCGGCAGATGAGCTACCAGTGCAGGTTCTAGTAAACGAATCGCAAGATAGCGGTAACCCTGCTACAGCTGCGGGGCAAACGTCTCTTAAGAAGACGTCAGAAGAGACGACTAAAGCAACAGAATGCCGGTAAACAGACTAAAAAAACAGATAATTGTGACTTGAGTCAATCTGAAACGGAGAGTGAGAGTGATTTCTCTGAATGTAGTGTTTCATGTAGTCTACCTCAAAGTGGTTTTTCTAGAAGATATAAAGTCCTTTCTTAAGGTGATCAAAAATGCTACAAAAGTAAGAGTGGAAGAGTATTTTCCTGATGTTTTGCAATTTATTGAGAAGGCAAAGACTTTTAGAAGTGATGGAGGTTTTACTAACCAGGAAGTGTATCGGTTAAAGAAGATTCTTGCCAAACTTAATGCTCAACCAAGGCTCGATGCTAGTAATGAAAGCACATAAATATCTTCTTTGTTGTTTTCTTTGGCTGTACTCTTTTTGTTTTTTCTTTTCCTTTCTCATGGGGGAAATTTTTATGGCCTCCTTAAATGTGAATGGGGCTAGAGATGTTGGGAAAAGGTTTCATTTATATGAGATAGTTAAGCAAAAGAAAATTGATGTCTTGTTTATTCAAGAAACACACAGTGATATATTAAATAGTTCCGACTGGGCTAAAGAATTTGATGGGCTATCGATTTTAAGTCATTTGACTTCAACCAGTGGTGGGGTTGCCATTCTATTTTCTAAGAATTGTATTCCCTGTTCGTATCAGGTAAAGGAAGTTATAAAAGGCAGGCTTTTGAAAGTGGTTGCCCAGTTTGAAAATTGTTCTTTTATTTTTATTTGTGTTGTACGTCCCAGTTAATGCCTTGGAAAGAATGATTTTTTTGGATACTCTGAGTAATGTATTATTTAATAGTAACCCTGATAACTTTTTGTTTTTAGGGGGAGATTTTAATTGCACAGAGAGTGTTCTTGATAGGAATCATGTTGAACCACATATGCTCTCACAAAAACGACTCATTCAGTTATTGAAAACTCATGAGATTGTTGATGTTTGGAGAAATTTTCATGGTCTTCAAAGGCAATATACATGGGCTCATGCATATGATAATTCGATTTCAATGGCAAGGTTGGATAGATTTTATTGTTTTAAACACCATCTTAATTTTTTTTAGAAGCTGTTCAATTTGTCCAGTTGGTTTGTCTGATCACAGTTTGTTACAGTGTGTTGTATCTTGTGTTTCCATTAAACCAAAAAGTGCTTATTGGCATTTTAATAGCAATTTACTATGCGACAAGCATTTTGTAAATATTTTTAAAGAGTTTTGGAAGAATTTTAGAACCACAAAATCATCTTTTAAATGTTTGCAGCAGTGGTGGGATGTAGCAAAAGTACAAATTAAACAGTTGTGTCAACAGTATACTCTCAATGTCACAAGAGACATTACTGGTTCAATGAGAACAATTGAGAAGGAATTAGTAGAGCTACAAAGGCTTGTTGATAGTACAGGTAATTTGGCTTATTTTGACTCCCTTAATAAAAAGAAAAATATTTTAGGTAAGTTATTAGATACTGTTACACAAGGAGCTCTGGTCAGATCACGCTTTCAGAGCATAGAATTGATGGATGGACCTAAATTTTTCTTCAATTTAGAGAAAAAAAATGGACAAAGAAGATTTATATTTGCGTTAAGAACTGATGGTGGAACTCTATTGTCAGACCCTTCTGACATTCGAAAAAGAGCAGTTAGTTTTTATGAAGAATTGTATAAAAGTGAACTTGTGCACGAACAAACTGTTAATGTCTTCCTTGAGAATTTGCCTCAGTTATCTGAGGAGGCTAATGCTGAGCTTAGCAAGTCTTTAACTCTGGAGGAGTTGGAAAGAGCTCTTCAGAGCATGGAATGTGGGAAAGCACCTGGAGTTGACGGACTGTCTGTGGACTTTTATAAGTCTTTTTGGCCGGACGTGGGTCCGGATCTATTAGAGGTGCTTAAGGAAAGCCTGGCCTCTGGGCGGCTACCCACAAGTTGCCGTAGGGCGATTCTCACTTTGTTGCCAAAAAAGGGAGACTTAAATGAGATTAAAAACTGGAGACCAGTCAGTTTGTTGTGCAATGACTATAAATTGCTTTCAAAAGTTTTGGCAAATAGATTAGCGGAAGTTTTGGAGCAGGTGATCCATCCTGACCAGACCTATTGTGTACCTGGTAGACGGATTTTTGATAATATATCTTTTATTAGAGATGTTTTGGACCTTGGTAAAAGTCTGAACATAGATATTGGCCTTCTGTCACTCGATCAAGAAAAAGCTTTTGATCGTGTTGAGCATAAGTATTTATGGGATGTTTTAGAGGCGTTTGGCTTTAGTTCCAATTTTATTTCAATGATTAAGGTTTTGTACAGTGACGTTGAGAGTATTCTGAAAGTTAATGGTGACTTATGATTTTAAGGTTTCTAGAGGTGTGAGGCAAGGATGTGCCTTGTCAGGTATGCTCTATGCGTTAGCAATTGAACCTTTTTTAAATAAATTAAGAACAGACTTGTATGGATTGCATATTCCAAAATGTCCAAATGTTTTTAAATTATCTGCATATGCTGATGATGTTATTTTAATTAGTTGTCAGAACGATGTTGACTTGTTGTTAAAATTGTTAAAAGACTTCAGAGTGTTCTCATCTACTAAAGTAAATTGGTCTAAAAGTGAAGCCATTTTGGTTGGGAGATGTGTAAGTGGAGAACCAAACCTCCCAGATGGTCTAGTTTGGACTAGGGAGGGTTTCAAGTATCTCGGAGTGTTTTTAGGTAATGAAGTGGTACAAAAAAACTTTGAAGGAGTTATTGGAAAAAATAAAGGGTCGCCTCGAAAAATGGAAATTTTTGCTTCCAAAGTTGTCATACAGGGGCCGAATATTGATTATCAATAATTTGTTGGCATCCTCTTTGTGGCATCGGTTAATGTGTGTTGATCCTCCATCCAATTTCTTAGTTAAAATTCAGTCAATTCTGATTGACTTTTTTTGGGATAAACTTCATTGGATTCCAAAGGCTGTTTTGTATTTGCCTAAGGAAGAGGGTGGTCATGGACTTGTGCATTTGCAGAGCAGAACAGCAGCCTTTCGGCTGCAATTTGTGCAGAGACTTCTGAGTGGACAAGTGGACTCGAGCTGGAGATCTACGGCCTTTATGATTCTGGAGTCTTTTGGAGGCCTAGGTTTGGACAAATCTTTGTTTTGGCTGAATCCTAAAAAGATGGATGTATCCAAGCTTCCAACTTTTTATCATAATGTTTTTAAGGTCTGGACTTTGTTCACTGTGCAAAGACCCTGCAGCGTAAGTTCCTTACACTGGTTGCTACAAGAGCCTTTAGTGTGTGGTTCACGCATGGACATATCTGTTACAGGCCCCTTTCCTGCACTCAATGGAATTCTCCTCTCTTCTAAAGTATCAACTCTTGGATGTTTATTGCAGTTGGCAGGAAAAGGCTTTAAAAATATTGATTTAGTTGCTGGTCGTTTAGACTTTCATTCAAAACGGACAGTCGCTAAACTTCTAGAGCAATGGAGAGCTTCTCTTACAACAGAAGAAATCAAGCTGCTGGATGACTACAATGAAGGATTAATTGTTCCGAGCTGTGATGATCCTTTCCCTGCGTTGTCACTATCTCTCAATTTAGAAGATTGTCAAGGTGTTTTTTTGCACTGTAAAGATGTGGCACTAACTGGCTTAGAGCCAGCTTCTGGAAAAGATTTATATAAAATCTATGTTAAATCTTTGAATAAAATGTTTTTAAATAATAGAGTGGATACTCCTTGGTGTGATTATTTTTACAGTTGGAAGAGAGTGAGTACCCTGAATGGAGAGCATTGTACAAGTCACCATTAACTAAAAAACTTGGGGACCTGCAGTGGAGAATATTGCATGGTGCAGTTGCAGTCAGTGCCTTCATTTCAGTTTTAAATCCTGATGTTGATCATGGTTGTCCTTTCTGTCTGCAGAGAGAAACTGTATTTCATGCTTTCATGCAATGTTCTAGACTTGAGCCTTTATTTACTGCCTTGCAAAACTTATTTTTGTGTTTTGGTGTGACTTTTTCAACTAAGACTTTTATTTGTGGTGTCAAATATGTTCAGAGGAAACGTTTTAAATGTCAACTTTTGAACTTTTTATTAGGTCAAGCTAAAATGGCTGTCTATAATACTAGGAAACACAAAACTGAACGAAATGTGAGTTACAGTTTATTGGCAGTTTTTTTTTTTAATTCAGTAAAATCTAGAATACTTATTGATTTTCGTTATTACAAAGCTATGGATGATCTTACTACTTTTGACTTAGTTTGGTGTTATGGTGGAGCTTTGTGCAAGGTTTCTGAAAACAACCTGGTCTTTGCCCCCATTTTTGTTTAAGCTTTGTAGATTGTCTGGATAATGTGTTAATGTTTTTTTTGTAATAAAGTTTTGTTGAAATCTCTCTCTCTCTCTCTCTCTCTCTCTTTCTCTCTTTCTCTCTCTCTCTCTCTCTCTCTCACTTCCGGTGTGACTGAGCGTGAGCGGACGGAGTGGTGGGAGTGCGTGTGGAGTCTTGTGAGTGTATTCGCTTTTTTCCTATCCTTTCTCTCTTTTTTGCTGTTGTTTCCAGGGTTTGAGTTAGTTGTTTAGGTGGGCCGTGTGCTACCGTCCTTGTTGCGGGCAGCATGACGGCCCCACGTTTACAAGTTTTAAGTAAACTTACGCGGCGCCATGGCGTGAAAGTGGCGTCCGCAGTAAGTGTGGAGGATTGTTGCCTAGCTGCAGGGGAGGTAGTGGGACATGAAAATATCATGTCGGCCTCTAGGATGAACAGTGCAATTGTTTTGTTCCTCAGTTCTGTTGATAAAGCTAACGAGTTAGTTGAGAAGGGTATTGTGGTTGATGAACTTTTTACTCCTGTTCTTCCACTTTCCATGCCATCCAAAAAAGTTTTGCTGTCTAACGTTCCACCTTTTATCACAGATGAAACTTTATTGAAAATAATGTCCCGATATGGTTAGGTTGTGTCGCCTATCAAAATGATACCAATCGGGTGTGATTCACCTCTTTTAAAACACGTCGTTTCTTTCAGACGATTCGTTTACATGATTCTAAAAGATGACGAGGAGCTAGATTTGTCACTGCATCTCAAAGTTGATGATTTTGATTATGTCATATATGCTACAACGGAAAGGATGAAATGTTTTAATTGCGGAAATTTTGGGCACTTAGTTCGTGTTTGTCCCGACAAAAACATGGTTAACAACCCCCTGCCTGAGGTTACTGATGACGGCGAGCCGAGCGAGGCTGACTGCCAAAAAAATGACAGTGCAGACATTGGTCTGCCGCCGAATTTGACTTGCGATGGTATAGAGACGGAGAAGAGCAAATTTAAAGTTCCATCAAAAAGAAAGCAATCCGGTGAATTTCAGGCTGCTAGAGCAAAAAAGTTAGACGTTGACGATGTTTTTGGTGAAGATGGCATGGACAGTGGTAGTGAGTCTTCTGACTCCAGCGTTGGTTTGTCTCAGAGCGATCTTTCTTCTTCTAATTATGGAGTGGACGACATTAAACTCTTTCTTAGAGCTACGAAAAACAAGAAAGGTGTGCGTGTAAATGAGTTTTTTCCTGACACAAAACAATTTGTTTATAAAACAAGACTCTTTATGTCAGAAGGCTTGTTTACAAATAAGGAAGTATATCGATTGAAGAAGATAGTGAGAAAACTTACTTCTGACAATAATGAAGATAGTGAGAAAGCCTAGTAGCTTGGCCATTGACGGGGTGAGTTGGTGTCACTTTTGATAAATTCACTTTTGTTTTTATTTGTGTGTATGTTCCAACTTCGGGAGTTGAGAGAATAGTGTTTCTAAAAACATTATGTTCTGCTCTACAAAATTGCTGTAGTGAAGAATATTTATTCCTAGGTGGTGATTTTAACTGTACCGTTTCTAATTTAGATAGGAACCATGTTGAACCCAATTTGCCTTCTCGTAATTTGTTAATTCACCTAATCAGGACACATGAGTTGTGTGATGTTTGGAGACAGTTTTATGATACACAAAGACAATATACTTGGACGCATGTTCGCGACTCTGTGATTTCTTTGGCGAGGCTGGATCAGATTTATGTTTTCAAACATCACTTTAGTATTTTAAGAAGATGTGTAATTACTCCTTTGGTTTTTTCTGATCATAGTATGGTTTTTTGCTCTGTGTTGATAAACTCTATTAAATCAAGGAGTGCATACTGGCAGTTTAATAATACTTTGTTGAGTGACAAGTATTTTAAAGATGTTTTTAAACTCTTTTGGGACGAGTTCAGAAACACAAAGAGATCGTTTAAATCTTTACGCCAGTGGTGGGAGTTTGGGAAAGCCCAAATAAAACAATTTTGTTTGCAGTACACTCGAAATGTCACTAAAAAGAATGATTTGGATATGAACATCTTGGAGGCTGATATTTTAAAACTTCAGGAATTGGCCGAGTCAACTGGAGTAAAAGGTTATGTAGATTCACTTTTATGTAAAAAGACACAGCTAGCTGATTTACTGGGTATTAGAACACAGGGGGCTCTGGTCAGGTCACAGTTCAGGAGTGTGGATCAAATGGATATGCCATCCAAGTTCTTTTTCGGTTTGGAGAAAAAGAATGGTCAGAGTAGGGCCATTCATGCCCTGTGCTCTGAGTCTGGAGTTTTATTAACAGACCCTGCTGACATTCGAAAGTGAGCGGTCACTTTTTACAGAAAATTGTATAAAAGTGAACTTGGAAGAGAACACAGGGATGATGGTGAATTTTTCAATGACTTACCCCAGATATCCAAGGAAGCGAATACAGAGATCTCTGGTGTTTTGACTATGAGAGAACTCTATAAAGCTCTCCAAGGGATGGAATCTGGAAAGGCAATGGGCATTGATGGTCTGTCAGCTGACTTTTATAAGTCTTTCTGGTCAGAATTGGGGGAAGATCTGCTGGAGGTACTAAATGAAAGTCTGGCTAAAGGCCAGCTGCCTCTGAGCTGCCGTAGAGCAGTGCTTACACTCCTGCCCAAGAAAGGTGACCTCACAGACATCAAATGTTGGCGGCCTGTATCATTACTTTGTAGTGACTATAAAATGCTCTCTAAAGCCTTGGCTAATAGGCTAGCAGGGGTGATGGATGGCGTTATCCATCCTGATCAGACCTACTGTGTTCCTGGTAGATCAATATTTGATAATATTTCATTAGTTCGTGATGTTTTAGAAGTCTCCAAGATGATGAATTTGGATTGTGGGTTAATCTCTTTAGATCAGGAAAAGGCTTTTGGTCGCATTGAGCATTGTTATTTGTGGAAAGTTTTAGTGGCTTTTGGGTTTTGCCAAAATTTCATTAATCACATTAAAGTTCTTTATAGTGGCGTTGAGAGCATTCTTAAGGTCAGTGGCTCCTTTTAAAGTTCATAGGCAGGGGTGCTCACTGTCCAGTATGCTTTACTCTTTGGCAATAGAACCACTTTTGCAACAAATAAGAGTTAAACTCCAAGGTATAAGTTTATCAAACTGTAAAGATAATCTTATACTGTCAGCTTATGCTGATGATGTCATGGTAATGATTAGCAGACAAAGTGACATACAGGTTTTAATGAGATTACTTCCTCTGCAAGTGTAAACTGGAGCAAAAGTGAAACACTTTTAGTAGGTAAATGGACAGATGGGAAACCAGAGCTTCCTGAAGGTTTGGGTTGGGGAAAATTTGGTTTTAAATATTTGGGTGTGTTTTTAGGTGATGATCAATGGTCAATAGTTCAAAAAAACTGGGAAGGTATTATTGAAAAAATCAAGGGCCGTTTGGATAAATGGAAATATTTGGTTCCGAAAATGTCCTACAGAGGCCGTATATTAATTATAAATAACTTGGTTGCATCTTCATTATGGCATAGATTTGTGTGTGTTGATCCTCCCTCTCTTCTGTTAGTAAAAATCCAGTCTATTTTAGTGGATTTTTTTTTGGGATAAGTTACATTGGGTCCCACAAAGTGTGCTATATTTACCAAAGGAGGAGGGGGGACATGGTTTGATGCATCTTCAAAGCAGAATAGCAACTTTTCGGTTACAGTATATACAAAAACTGTTGATGGGTTCAGTTGATTTTAAATGGTGTGCTATTGCATATGTTATCCTACAGAATTGTGAGAGCTTGGGACTGGATAAATCTCTTTTTTTTAATGGACCCTATGAAGTTGAGCACTTCTGGCCTACCAGTGTTTTACAAAAACCTTTTTAAAGTCTGGAGTACTTTTGTTATTAAACAAGAAGAGATGTCTCAATCCCTCTATTGGCTTTTGGAGGAGCCTCTCATTCATGGAGCACGTTTGGATTTGTCTGTTGGTGGACTATTTCCAGGACTCAATAAGACACTTATCGACAGTAAAGTCACGACATTGGGTCATCTACTGGAGGTAGCAGGAGTGGATTTCAAGAAAAAGGAGGCATTGGCACAACGTTTGAGAATTAGATCGACTCGTCTAGTAGTGCAACTTTTAACGAAATGGGAGGCAGCTCTTAGAGCAACAGATAGATCTTTGTTGTCCAAGTACTTCGATGGTCTCTGTGAGCCAAATTTTGAGGACTCTTTTCCTTGTTTGTATTATTCATTGAATCTTGAAGGGTTTTCTGGAGTTTTTTTAGAAAATGTTAAATCATTGAGTTTTGATTTTTTTTTTCAAACACTGGGAACACTTTGTATAAGCACTGTGTAATTAATTTTAATAAAAAAATGTTGACTAATAAAGTCGATACTCCATGGCGTGAATTTTCTAAAATTACTGAAGAGACAAAACCTGAGTGGAGAGCACTTTATAAACCACCATTGACCAAAAAAACTGGTGATTTGCAGTGGAGAATCCTTCACGGTGTTGTGGCTGTCAATGCTTTTATTTCAATTATAAACCCTGTAACGTGTGCTGATTGCTGTTTTTTCTAAAGAGGTCTTTATTTTGGGGTTTAAATATATGTTAAAAAAAAGATTTGTATGTCAGTTATTAAATTTTGTTTTAGGTCAGGCGAAACTAGCTATTTATTTAAGCAGGAAAAAGAAAGTTGAGCTAAATGTGGATCAAAATGTAGTTGTTTTATTTTCAAAAATGGTTCAATCAAGAATACTGACTGATTTTAATTATTATAAACACATGGATAATCTCCCTTCCTTTGAAGACATTTGGTGTTGTTATGAGGCTTTGTGTTATGTATCTGAGGGTGGTTTGGTTTTTACGCACATATTGTGAGCTGTGTGTATTGTAATTTAATTGTACTTGATTTTTAATTGTAATAAAGGTTTGTTAAAATTCTCTCTCTCTTGTGTTTGTTGTTAAGAAAAGATAGATAAACTTTGTACAGTGACTTTTTTGAGTAAATATTGTAAACTATGTTTGATCTTTTTCTTTTCTGTTCACTCTATAGTTTTTGTTGTTTTTTGTACAGTTTTCATCCGATTGTTTTTCTTTTAGTGTGTGTTTTTGCCCGTTATTGTAATACTGTAAATACCACTTCATTTCTGCATGGACGCTGTAGGGGTTGGGTTCCACTTTCTTTTGTAATATTCGTTTTCTCCTGTTTTTACGGTTAGTCACAGTTAGTTCAGTCACTGTATATTTTAACTTTTTCTTTTTAGGGTATTAAGATTTTTTGGAAAAAGGTACTTTCAATCTTTGTTTATTATTTTGGCCTTGGCCCAACCCTGAAGACCACTTGCTTGCAATTTTGTGTGTGGACTTAACTAGTAAAAAAAAGTGTATGATATTGATGACATCACCACAGCTAATTTCTGATTTGTCAAACTGACAGTGTTACAACTAACCCCGTGTTACAACACTCCCCTGTCTCCCCAATAATGAATTACCTGCTGCCTTGCTGGTTCTCTCATTTACACGGCTCTGACCAGCGGGTGTCACTAGTGTGCCGCTCCCTTCTGCTCAAGAAGGGTCTGGCTGCAGACATCTGCACCTGCGCTCTCAGACAACCGCACTTCCGGAAGTGACGTCACATGCAGTCGATTTTATTTTTACTTTATTTTAGTTATTTATTTATTCTTTTAATTGAATCTCTCAACATTTTACAACAGTAGCCAAGTGGTAAAAAAAACAAGAAAAAAGAAACTAAATTACAATGTCACTCGCAATCGCCACCTGCACTCTCAGCTACCTGCACGTCACTTGCAATCCACACAAATAGTGTGTGTTGCCAATGGAGACAAGACGCTGTGGTCATTAAACAATTAAAAATATTTTAATAGCATAACATACAGGGTCCTAACGTCATCTGTAGGAGATAAAAACAAGACCCGCAAATCAGTGGCCACAGAACAGCAGAATATGAACGAATATGAATATGAAGCAGAATATGAACGCAATGCGCAAAGTCTCTCGTTAAGCTTTTTCCTCCCGTTGAAAACCATTAACACTTGATATGGCTTAATGTATTAAGATACATTAAATGCCATTAAACGATCAAATTTGTAATACAGTTTATTAATTTAATGTACTTCTATCAAGCATATGGCCATGAATGCAAACTTTCACTTTTATACTTGCCCAGTAAACGCTTAATGTGGCAAAACGGACTAAAATGATAAAGACTAAATTCAGTATAAACCTTACTGTTGTCAAACAATATACCAGCAGATATGAACACACCATAAGAAAGGCATTATGTGATATTAAAAGGACCAACTCTGTATAGGCAAACAGACGTGAACGCAGTGTGTTAATAGACGTTTTCCTCCCATAGAAAATCAATATAAACAAAAGACAATGATATAAAACAGCTGTAGAGATTATTCTTTATGGGAAAACGTGAAGGTGTTGCGTTTATTCTGGGCTCACCTGCTTATGTGTAATTGTTTAATAATGAATAGGAGCATATTGAGTTTAGTCTTTATCATCTTAATCCGTTATGCCACATTATGCCACGTTTTGTGAAGGAAAACACTATATAGCCTACATATACATTATATTAACAAACTGTATATCGAATTTTATCTTTTAATTGCATCTTAATACATTGAGCCGTATTAAGTGTTAATCTATGGGAGGAAAACAATTAACGAGAGACTTCATAATCTCTCGTTCATATTCTGCTTCATATTCATATTCGTTCATATTCTGCTGTTCTGTGGCCACTGATTTGCGGGTCTTTGTTTTTATCTTCTGCAGATGACGTTAAGACCCTGTATGTTATGCTATTAAATTAGTTTTAATCGTTTAACGACCACAGCGTCTTGACTCTAGCAGCAACACGCACCATTTGTGTGGATTGCAAGTGTGCAGGTAGCTGAGAGTGCAGGTGGCGATTGCGAGTGACATTGTAATTTAGTTTCTTTTTTCTTGTCTTCACCACCTGGCTACTGTTGTAAAATGTTGAGAGATTCAATTAAAAAAAAAAAAAAAAAAAAAAAAAAAAAACTAAATAAAGTAAAAATAAAAGCGACTGCAAGTGACGTCACTTCCGGAAGTGCAGTCGTCTGAGAGTGCAGGCGCAGATGTCTGCAGCCAGACCCTATTGTTCTGCTCTGCTGCTTGGCATATTCATACTGGGCCCTAAGCAGAAAAGGGGTCCCCAATACCTACCTTTTCACCTGAAGTATATGTACAAAAAATAAATGTATACGTATAAACAAACGTTTGAAGGTATTTAAGTATTATACTTCCACCAGTAATGTTTTTTTCGAAGGAATGTTTATAAAAATTACTGAAATGTCTTCATTGAACTAAGACCTAATCCTGGCTTAGTCTAAGCCGTGTCGGTGTAACCAGGGTCATCCAAGATATTCATGTCTTTCTTTCTTCAGTTGTAAAGGAATTATGTTTTTTGAGGAAAACATTTCAGGATTTCTCTCCATATAGTGGACTTCTATGGTGCCCACAAGTTTCAACTTCCAAAATGTAGTTTAAATACAGCTTCAAAGGGCTCTAAATGATCCCAGCCGAGGAAGAAGGGTCTTATCTAGCAAAACGATCAGTTAGAAAAATTACAGGTTATATACCTTTTAACCTCAAACACTTGTCTTGTCTAGCTTTTTGAAACTGCATTTAAACTGCATTTTGGAAGTTCAAACTCGTGGAGACCATATAAGGCCACTATATGGAGAGAAATCTAAACCTAAAATGTTTTCCTCAAAAAACAAAATTTCTTTACAACAAGAAAGACAGACACGAACATCTTGGATGACAAGTGGGTGAGTACATTATCTGTACATTTTTGTTCTGGAAGTAAAGCTGAGCTGTTTATATTATGTTTTTTGGGTTTTTTTTGTGACCTCAAGGTGGCCCCAAACCACACATGTATGAACATGATTATATGTAGATGCAGCTGTGTGCATTGTGGGAAGGAACTTTTCAGACAAATGTCAGGTTGTGAGAAGCTCAGGCTCTTCCTCACATCTAAAGGTCAGAGTGATTCAGTGACACTCCTGGTTTTTTTACATGCAGTTTTCTTTTCTTATTACAACCACAGATGCCCTCGAAGAGAAATGACCATCTGTTTCATTACTGCAGCCGAAAACACTGCTGACTGCTGAATTACTCACATGCCGAAGAATTTCCCAACGCATGCCCGTCTATTTGAGTATATGTTATCAGTTCAGAACTTTTTCAAGCCTAGCTGATTACCGTTTAAGATGGATTTTATGTGTTTAACTTTTATTTTAATTACATTAATCAGGTGCGACCTCACTGTGGCATTGTTGTGGAACATCAGGCATAGGTATTTACAGAACAAGTGTGTAAAGTTTAGTAAGAACACTAATATCCAACGACTACCAAATTGTCCCTAGCAATAATTTGATAAAACAAGTAAATATATTTTTATCTAAACATAACCACTGTTGTTGTAGTTTAAGCTGCATCTGAAATAGGTCATACAGCTGATATTACCCGAGAAGCTAAAGTAAATATTGCTCGACAAATTTGCGCTTTATTTGTAAACATCATACATTTTCTGCTTATTTCAGGTACTGTTGTAAAACTAGCGAGCTAAACCAGTTGTAGTACTGACAGTGTCTTACATGGCTAAAGACACGAAACGCTCCAATTGATTCAAACTCGTGAATTCAAGTCATTCAGTTCACGTGATTCACTAGCAAAAAAAGCAGATCAACAGAGTCATTTATTTTCAAATTTTAACGGCGCCTTTTATTCAGATCGAAACTTTGGAGTAAGTTCACAAATCATTTGATTAAGATCAAATATTCAAAGCGGGTTAACTTTGTAGCGGGACTGCAAATCATTAAGTTGTCTTGAGAAAGCCAACTTACTGATCTACTATTTAAGAATATTATTATTCTTCTTCTTCTGAGCCAAATTTTGGTATCTGCCTCCTCCTAGAGCTTTTAAGCTAGAACCACCAAACTCGGCCTAGATCTTCAGACTGGTCTGACTCGGTGTGCTGTATCTTTTCTAACTGATCCGGCTTACGGTTTTCGTAAACCAGACTATCAAAACCACCAAAAATCCCATAGACTTACATTGACGGAATGTTCAAATGAGCAACACTCTTCAAACTCCAACTGACAAAATTCAAATCTAAACTCCCAGAATCCCTTGAGACTCAATCAAGCTTCCCTTCTATAGCTGTGTCTCATTTCGAAGGATGCGCCCTCCGGAGGTTGTATCCTTTGGAGGTCGCATCCTCTCTAGGATGCGTATGCGGAGTGTTCTCAAGCCTAGAATTAAATGACATGAGCTGTGTCTCATTTTGAAGGATGCACCCTCCGGAGGTCGTATCCTTTGGAGGTTGCATCCTCTGTAGGATGCATATGCGGAGTGTCATCAAGCCTAGAATTAAATGAGACGGCCTTCGTAGGACGGACGGAAAAGGAAAAAGAAAGTATCACGTTGCTATGACAACACACTAACAGTCTACACTGGACTCCACAAATGTGTCACGCCGCGGCCACCTAGTTGCGCTCTAACACTAAATAAATAAAGAAAAAATATTTCTAAACTTGGAAAGTAATTTGAAAAGAAACTGTTTTTACTTGTTTTATTTTATTGCATATTTGAGGAACTGCAGCGTAAGTACAACTGACATCTGTTACAGAAAAAAGGAGAACAAAAATGTATTAGTTTTACTTCTTATATTTAAACACCACATCGTCGATTGTGTTTACATCTGCCGGCATCACAATTTATTTTCAAATAAACGACCGTTGGTTACGGCGACACAAAGAATGTTGGGTTATCTGTAGCAGCGAAGGATACACCGCATGCATCCTCCGAATTCCTGTGAAAGAAGGACGCAATCGAAGGTCGCATTTGGAGTGTCCTACTTGCTTTTCTGAAATGAGACAGCCTCTATGACGTATGTAGCCTTCGAATGCAGCCTCCGGAGGGTGCATCCTTCGTAATGAGACACAGCTTATGTACTATTTCTAATCCATTTACACTCATTTAAGATTCCACTCTAATATTTCTAATATTTCTAATCGGTCTAGCTATCTAAATCATGCTAGCAACATGCTAGTAACATGCTAATCTTGTTAACAACATGCTAATCATGTTAGAAACATGTTAGTAACATGCTAATCATGTTAGAAACATGTTAGTAACATGCTAATCATGTTAGCAACATGCTAGTAACTTGTTAATCATGCTAGCAACCTGCTAGTAACTTGGTAATAATGCTAGCAACATGCTAGTTACATGCTAATCATACTGGAAGCATGCTAACAACATGCTAGTAACATGCTAATCATAATGTTATCAACATGCTAGTAACTTGTTAATCATGCTAGCAACCTGTTAGTAACTTGGTAATAATGCTAGAAACATGCTAGTTACATGCTAATCATACTGCAAGCATGCTAGCAGCATGCTAGTTACTTGCTAATCATGCTAGCAGCATGCTAACCATGTTAGAAACATGCTAACAACATGCTAGTATAATGGCAATTGTGCCAACAACATGCTAGTAATATGCTAATCATGCTAGAAACGTTAACAACAAGCTAGTAACATGTTAGCCATGTTAGAAACATGCTAGCAACATGGTAATCAGGCTAGAAACATTCTAGTAATTTGTTAATTATGCTAACAACAAGCTAATCATGCTAAAACATGTTAAATCATGTAAGCAGTGTGTTAAATCATGCTAGCTGCTTTCATACTTTTACAACTGCTTCAAACTTTCAGGCTAAGCGTTCTCAAGCCAACTTAAAGTTTGTTCTCAAACTTTACTCATCTAGTTTAAATTACAATCGGAACTATAGAGCGTGAACTGATTCCGATCGAGACTTCGGAGCGTGAATCAGTTGATTCAGATGGCAACTTGAGGGGGGGATCATGAATTATTTGATAAATATCGGAACTTTGGGGTGTGAAACGCGAATCATTTCATTCAGATCGGGACTTCAGAGCGCGGGTCGCAATTTTTTTTTCTATTAAATAATACAAAACATCAAACTGTTAATGCAGTACAGTTCTAAAAACAAAACAGAAAAAATAAAAGTATACACAAATTCAAATCCCTTAAGAAAATTAACCATACATGGTTTTATTATGCTAAAAGTGTAGTAACCATGTTTTATATTATAAGTAATAAATTCACACCTCAAGCAGACACATGGATAAATATAGAGATGCAATTAACTGCTTTGGGATTAAAGAGCTTTGGATAGTTGTCAGATACTTGTCTAGATGAACTTTGAATGAAAAAAGAAAGGTTTATAACCAGAGTTTTGTTTATGTATGTGAAATTTGGCTAGCAGAAAACACATATTAAGTTTAGCGACTACAAAATTATCTCTAGAAATAATTTTGATTAAACAATTAAATGTCTGCTGTTTGCTGTTGTGTCCCCAAAAATGCCAAAATCAAACGTAGGCCCTTGTTATAGAATGTCCACTCTGGATTTACTTCCGGATTGAGACAAATGAACTTATATATATATATATATATATATATATATTTGTATTGTAATACATCGAAGATAACTAATGTTGTATCATTGATAATGGTAAAATAAAATAAAATTCAAGCAGTTTACATGAATTAAGTTCTATATTAACTTTACACGTATATTTTTTAAAATTTTATTTTTATTTTTTGGCACTTTGTGGATGTACTAGCCTACTTGGCTACATAATTAACACATTAATTAATAGAATAATCAACAAACTGACTTTCATAATATATTTTCGAAGTAACCCATCCGTGTTTTTAGCGCCATCAGCGCCCTCTAGCGACCGTGTAACTGCCACTGCAGCGAGAGTTGCTTTGCTGCAGAGTGGACACGCTAGATCTGAAAGCTTGCGTGGCTTTGTGTCGCTTGTGTTTGTCTATTTCAGGAAGACGAAAGGAAACTCGAGACCAGCACACACTGACATGTAAGGCAGAGCGTTAACCCACGGCAGTCTGAGGCTTTTAAAGCGCCGGTCTGGTTTAATTTCCGCATGAATTCTCGCGCCGGAAGAAAAAGAAGATGGTGCTCCGGATCAGAGAGCAGGTCTGTGATCAGTTACCTGCGCTCACCTGATACACACACCTCACCTGTACTCACATCACTTGTGGCTTTGGACAGATGAGTTACTTGAATGCGTCAATTACAAACACACGCTAAACATTTGTGCACGTTTTGTCAAGGTTCTCTCGAAGTGATGATCAAACAGGAATGTTAATAGAACTAATCTGTTCAGAATTAGGCTGTCTGGTCTTTAATAACGTTATGCACAGTTCATGAAATGCTTTATAGTTTTGGTCGGAAAAACTTCTAAAATTCAGTTTACGGTCATATCCTCATCTGTAAATGTTGTGTGTAAATTCATGCAAGCATTTCCACTTTTGCATAAAGGTCCCTCCTGACTTACACATATATATTTTCAGATACCCAATTACAGTAAATAAGTACATAATGCCAGCAAGAATGCAAGCTGTTATGAAAGGCATAGGAGGCAATTTTGTTATTATGTAAATAAACACCATTTAGTTTCATTTTGATATTTGCTTAATAAATGACAATAATGTTTTTAGATTGAAACTTTTTTTGACAGATTCCTAAAATATATGTGTTTTTTCTTTATTATGACAGGTGGTCATAAATAATAGGGTAATAAATTGTTAAGCACTGTATGTTTTCATAGCATTCAGCTGGCATGTTTAGAAATGAAATAGTGTGTTTTGTCAATAAAATTAAACAGAGAAAATTTGGCTTTTATCCGATTAACCTAAAAAAAAAACTTAGAAATAAATAATCTAATCAGCCAACTATTACCGAAATAATCATTAGTTGCAGCCCTAAAATATATAATAATTGAATGTGCAAGGTGTGAAGGATATTTTGAACTGTGAATAATGTCCATTCTAATACTGTTCATATATACTGAGATTTCTGCAAAATTCTACTTTACTCTTGTGGTCACCAATGCTGCATTTGTTTGATCAAAAATCTAGGGCTGTCAACGATTAATCGCGATTAATCGCATACAAAATAAAAGTTTAAGTTTGCCTAATATATGTGTGTGTACTGTGTGCAATTATTATGTATATATAAATACACACAAATTAATGTGTATATATATGAGAAATATGTTATTAATGTACAAAATAATTTTATTTATATATAATATAAAATTATAAAAATTATAATAAATATATATGCTTGAAAATATTTCTTAAATATATACATGAATGTGTTTGTATTTATATATACATAATAATTATACACAGTACACGCACATATATTAGGCAAACTCAAACTTTTATTTTGTATGCAATTAATCACGATTAATCGTTGACAGCCCTAAAAAATACAGTAAAAACAGTAAAATTGTGAAATATTATTACAGTTTAAAATTGCTGTTTTCTATGTGAATATCTTGTAATGTGTAATTTATTTCTGTGATCGTAGCTGTATTTTCAGCATCATTACTCCAGTCTTCAGTGTCACAAGATGCTTCAGAAATCATTCTAATATTTTGATTTGCTGCTTAAGAAACATGTCTGATTATTAGCAACGTTGAAAACAGTTGTGCTGCTTAATATTTTTGTGGAAAATGCAATAAATTTTATTTTTCAGCTTTCTTTCAAAAGAACTGGATTAATTTGAAATATATATATTTTTTGCAATATTATAAATGTTGTTGTCATTTTTTTATCAGTTTAGTGCATCCTTGCTAAATAAAAGTATTATTTATTTAAAAAATGCAAAGGCTTCAAACTTTTGATATATATGTTTATATAATAATATGTACATACATAATACCAGGGTTTATTATGGTTAAATAAAACTAAACCATAAAAAACATTTTTGTTACTTGAAATAAACATAAAAAGAAATAAAACAACGTTTACACCCTGTTTGTGTTTCATCTTCATCTTTTAATGGCGGCTCGCACACTAAACACTAGCATATAATGAAGGCATGCGAAGTGCATTTACTTTTGTATGACTTGTTCAGTGATATGTGGTTTCATCTTAGTAATACACCAGTTCCACAAACACTCGGAAGCATACGTCAGAATCTACTTTTCAAAGCGAATTGATTGTTGCCTGGCGTTTGCGCTCGAGATCTGCATAAAGTTCAGGAATGCCCAGCCTTTTTGACGCTCTCAGCCACTCTCAATGCTTTCTCTGTGCCGCTTTCAATCCCATAATGCACCTCAAGAGCGTTTACGCTCAGCTTGAATGGAATGAATGGAAAACTCTCCGCTCCGCTTCACTCGCTACGCTGTAGTGGAAATACGGCGTGACACTCATTACAAGCAGAACCATACGAGGAGGCTCGGCAGCAGTGTATTATGATCACTTTGTGGCACTGAAACTGAAATGGGCGTAACTTTGTCCTGCCAACCAATCGGTTGCATAAAGTGGGTGGGGTTTACAACA
>VONZ01002383.1:0-53949 GCA_012976165.1 Labeo catla
GGAGCACATGAAATCTCTACATGTGGAACACAAGAAATTCAATATATCCATAGATTTTAGGGATATATGAGGGAAACATCGGCCTTCTGGCTGACCATGGAAAAATACTGAAACATGTTGCCACAACCTGCTGGGCGAAGGAGACCCAACCGGAGCACAGACAAGCACTACTCCGCACTAGGCCTGACTACGGGGCATGGAGGACCCAGGTTCGCCGGAGGGAACAACTGAGGGAAATAGCGCACGGATCCATTAGGAATGGCGCAGCAAGCCGACACCAGCCGGACTCCCGCTCGCCTGTGATGTCTATATTAAGACACGGGAGGATACGGCCTCTACGCGAAGGTTGTAGAACCTGGCGAAGGTATTAGGTGTCGCCCAACCCGCAGCTCTACAGATATCTGCTAGTGAGGCGCCATGAGCCAACGCATAGGATGAGGCAACACTCCGTGTGGAGTGGGCACGAACACCTAAGGGGCATGGCTCTCCCTGGTTTTGGTACGACAGGAGATGGCATCTACCACCCAATGGGCCAACCTCTGTTTGGAGACAGCATTCCCTTTCTGCTGACCTCCAAAGCAGACGAAGAGCTGCTCGGTGCGTCTGAAGTGCCGAGTGCGGTCCACGTATATACGCAGAGCGCGAACTGGACACAGCAGCGCAGAGGCTGGGTCTGCCTCCTCCAGGGGCAGAGCTTGCAGGTTCACCACCTGATCGCGGAAAGGCGTTGTGGGAACCTTGGGCACATAACCGGACCGGGGTCTCAGGATGACGTGAGAATCGCCGGGCCCGAATTCTAGGCACGCTTCGTCGACAGAGAAAGCTTGTAGGTCCCCTACCCTCTTGATGGAGGCCAGTGCGGTCAGGAGCGCTGTCTTAAGTGACAAATATTTTAGCTCAACCGACGCAAGTGGCTCAAATGGGGCCTCCCGCAGGCCCTGGAGGGCGACGGAGAGGTCCCAAGAGGGTATGGGGTGCGGCCTGGGGGGATTAACCCTTCTCGCACCCCTCAGGAACCTCCCGATGAGTTGGTGCTTACCTAGGGATGTTCCATCCACTGCATCGTGGTACGCTGCAATGGCAGCAACGTACACTTTGAGAGTTGAAGGGGACAGCCTGCGCTCCAACTTTTCTTGCAGGAAGGAAAGCACTACTGCAATCGTACATCTCTGTGGGTCCTCCCCGCAAGAGGAACACCAGTCGACGAACAGACCCCACCTCAGCGCATAAGCCTGCCTTGTAGAGGGGGCTCTGGACTGAGTGATAGTTTCTATCACGGCCTGTGGAAGGCCGGAGAGGTCTGATGCGTCCCGTCCAGGAGCCAGACATGCAGGTTCCACAGGTCGGGGCGCGGGTGCCAAATTGTGCCCATCCCCTGAGAAAGAAGGTCCATGGAGGGGCTGCTGCGAGGGAAATGAGTTCTGGAAACCAGGTCCGGGTGGGCCAGTATGGCGCAACCAGCAGAACCTGCTCCTCGTCCTCCCTGATCTTGCAGTGTCTGTGCAAGGAGGCTCACTGGGGGAAAGGCGTACTTGGGCCCCGGAGGCCAGCTGTGTGCCAGTGCGTCCCTGCCGAGGCTGTTGGGAGCCTCGTTGAGGGAGTATAACCGCTGGCAGTGGGAGGATTCGAGGGAAGCAAATAGATCTATCTGGGCCTCCCCGAAATGGCTCCAAATCAGCTGGACTGTCTCGGGGTGGAGTCGCCATTCTCCAGGATGGGTGGACTGCCGTGAGAGCTGGTCGGCTGCACGGTTGAGTTCTCCTGGAATGTGAACGGCACGTAGCGATTTCAGCCACGTTTGACTCGATAGGAGCAGATGGCGGGTGAGTTGTGACATGCGACGGGAGCGTAGACCACCCTGGCGGTTGATGTAGGCTACAGTCGCTGTGCTGTTGGTGCGAACAAGCACGTGCTTGTGACGCAACGTCGGTCGGAAGCGACGAAGGGCCAGAAGCACAGCCAACAACTCTAGGCAATTGATATGCCATTGCAGTCGAGGTCCTGTCCAGGAGCCCGATGCTGCTTGCCCGTTGCATACAGCACCTCAACCCGTGGAAGAGGCATCCGTGTATACCACAAGATGCCTGGAGACTTGTCCCAGGGGGACTCTGGCCTGAAGGAAGGCCGGGTCTGACCACGGGCTGCACAGGCGGCGACACTGCGGGGAAACGCCAATCCGGAGTGTGCCACGGTGCCATGCCCATCTCGGGACTCGATCGTGTAACCAGCGCTGAAGCAGTCTCATATGAAGCAAGCCGAGCGGCGTCACTGCGGCTGCGGCTGCCATATGCCCCAGGAGCCTCTGAAATGTTTTGAGAGGGACCGCTGTTTTGTGTCTGAATAACTCCAAACACTTCAGCACTGACTGCGCGCTCGTTGGTGAGGCGGGCTGTCGTACCGACCGAGTCCAGCTCCACACCGAGAAAAGAGATCCTCTGCACTGGGGAGAGTTTGCTCTTCTCTCGGTTGACCTGAAGGCCCAGATGGCTGAGGTGCCGGAGCACCAAGTCCCTCTGTTCGCACAACAGATCTGAAGCCAGAGAAGCCAGTCGTTGAGATAGTTGAGGATGCGAATGCCCGTCTGCCAAAGAGGGGACAGGGCAGCCTCCGCGACTTTCGTAAAGACGCGGGGAGAGAGGGAGAGGCCAAATGGAAGCACTTTGTACTGATACGCTCGACCCTCGAAAGCAAACCGTAGGAAGGGTCTGTGTCGAGGCAGGACCGAGACGTGAAAGTACGCGTCCTTCAGGTCGATGGCTGCAACCCAATCCTGGGGCCGAATGCATGTTAGGATGCGCTTCGTCGTGAGCATCTTGAACGGCAGCCTGAGAAGGGACCGATTCAGAGCTAGAAGATCCAGGATGGGTCTTAACCCACCGCTCTTTTTGGGCACGATGAAGTAAGGACTGTAAAACCCTGACTTCATCTCGGCTGGAGGGAAAGGCTCGATTGCGTCCTTCGCCAGTAGGACTGCAACCCCCGCACGAAGCACAGCGGCATGTTTGTCCGAATGGACAGAAGTGGAAAGGACGCCTCTGTACCTGGGCGGACGCCTGGCGAACTGAATCGCATAGCCGAGACGTACCGTCCGAATCAACCACCGCGAGGGGCTGGGAAGCTGAAGCCAGGCTCCCAGCCTGGTCGCCAGGGGTATCAAAGGGCCGTTGACCGACGTGACCGCAGTGGGGCAGCCTGGGGGGGGGAAGGGGAAGGGACTGATCCCAGAAGGAAGAACGTCCTGGAGAAAAGTCAGACTGCACTGGGCAGCGCTTACCTTCTTCCCTGGTTCCCGCGCTGGCGACATCAGGCGCCGAGTCCGAATCCGAGGAGACACTTCTTGGGCGCTGCTCAAAGATGGAACTCGGGGCCTGAACCCCGGAGGTGAGAGAATTGACTCTTTCTGTGACAGCTCCCGGCCCTCCACCGGGAGTGGGGCCGTTGATGTTGTTATCCCCCAAAGAGCGATTCCCTCCACCTCCAGGTTGCCCGTGTCAGGGACGCTTCGCAGATCTTTTGCGGGTGACCGGCCCCTGAGACGCGGGCGGCGCCGCTCTCCCACGGCCAGCTTGACGTCGGGCTGCCAATCTGGTGTCATGTACCTTAGCAGGGGACGGAGCTGGTTGTTTGGAAGCCGCGGGAGGGCGCCCTCTGCGACGAGCAGGCGGAGGTTGGGGCCCTACGGACGTGGTTGGAATGTCGCGGCGGGGCAGGATGTGTTTAATCGCCTCCGTCTGCTTTTGAACTGCCGAGAACTGCTGGGCAAAGTCCTCGACGGTGTCGCCGAATAGGCCGCCCTGGGAGATAGGAGCGTCGAGAAACCGTGATTTGTCGACATCTGCCATCTGGGCCAGGGTCAGCCATAGATGTCGCTCCTGGACCACTATGGTGGACATCAACTGACCAAGGGAACAGTTCCTCCATTGCACCCTGGTCAGAACCCCTCTCGTGCAGGTGTTTCAACACCGTGGCCTGGTACACCTGTAAGGTGGCCATGGCGTGCAAGGCGGTGGCAGCCTGTCCAGCGGCGCGGTAAGTCCGGCCCGCGAGAGCGGACGAGAACTCACACGCCCTGGAGGGGAGATGGGGCCGATCCCGCCAGGTGGCAGCGCCAGGCGGGCATAAATGCACCGCGACAGCGCGCTCGACCTGAGGGACCGCCTCATAACCCCGGGTTGCACCGCCGTCGAGAGAGGCGAGGGGAGAGGAGCTGGGACGTGGACGAGAAGAGTGCGGGGCTCGCCAAGTCCTCACCAGCTCCTCATGCACCTCCGGGAAGAAAGGCACTGGGGGAGAGCGCGGCGGTGCCGCGGGAGCCCTCCCCAGAAACCAATCATCCAGCCTAGAGGGATCGGCCGGAGGTGTTTTGGGCACCTCCAGACCGATCTCCTTGGCGGCTCGGAGGAGCATAGCCGACAGTTCAGCATCCGGCTCAGACGGGGCGGCAACCGCAGAGGGGTACCGACCCGCCGAGTCGTCAGCCTCATCGTCAGACTCTCCCTCTGATGCTGCAGCAGACATCTCGATCTCCTGGGGAGCGCCAAAGGAGATACCCAGCCCGCTGTACGGGGAGGTATACTGCTCTGGCGGCTCAACGGGACTGCGCGGTGACGCAGAAGTCCGCGGGGCTTTGGGGGCCGACGGAACATTCTGCACAGTCACCTGAATGTCCCCCAAGTGCCTCATCGCGGCTTTTATTTATTTATTTTTTTTTTGTTTTTTGTTTTTTGTTTTTTTTTTTACCGCGGGAAGACAACAAGGGGTGCCTACTCATGAATGAGCGGCGGGACTTTAACGCAGCCATGGACATACGTTCGCAATGAACGCACGTACCATCCGTGAACGCTGCCTCAGCGTGCTCTCGGCCCAGGCACGTGAGACAGCGATCATGTCCGTCCAAAGAGGCGAGGAAACTACCGCACCCGGAAGCGCACGGCCGGAGATACATACCGGGAAGATGTCCTCGACAGCCGCGAGAAATTCACTCTTTTGAAATCCCGGTCCGCCCAGGGAGAAACCGCGGCACAACTGTGCTCTCAAATGGGCGGGGCTCGCTGGAGTGCGGGAGGCTTGAATGCCGTGAAAACGACAGCCCGCAGGATTAGGCTGGCGGCTGCCGAACGCTCTTTTAGATGAAGCTCTTTTAGTAGCTCGGCAGCACGCCAGCAGAGAGAGTGTGAACTCAGGAACTCTTTTTTTCTTTTTTTTTTTAAATGGCTCAGAAGACGAGGCTCCAAAAGCAAAAGTCTGGATGAGTGGTTGCACGCCGCCATCTTATATACCCGTATGTACGGGGGAGTGGCTCGGCATGCAAATACCACTCGCCAATGTTCATGAATGTTCATTGGCCTTTTGAATAAGGCTTGGAGATGATTGGACTCTCAAGCGAGTTCCCATATGTAACGTCGTAGTGAAACGACTGAAGGGGAACTAGAGTTACATCATCCAAAATGTCCTTCAGTATTGGGTAACCTTGCCAAGCATTTTAGCCTTCTCACCAAGTCCATTATGGTTCACCTGTGTTTTGTATTCCCTGAAGAAATTTTTCTGCATCCGACGGATCCTCAAATTCATGGGTCTGTCCATTCACTGTGACACGCAGTTTAGCTGGGTAGACTATTCCGTATCTGAGATTCAATGATCTCAAGCGTTGTTTGATGTCGTCGAATCGCCTCCGTTGTCTAAGAACCTCTGCAGACAGATCCGGGAAAAACTTGATCTCCTGATCGCCGTACATGACTCGGCCTTTTTGTCTGGCCGCGCGCATCACTCGAACCACATCTTGGAAATTTAGAAACTTCATAATCATCACTCTGGGACGACTAGTGTTCTGTCTGCCTGGTAATCTATGGGCTCTTTCAATAATGGGAGGTGTAGGGAAGATTGAGCGACCCAGCGTTTCACACAACCACTTTTCTAGAAAAGCCACCGTATCCGGGTTTTCAACCTTTTCGGGAAGATTAACCACCCTGAGATTCGATCGCCTCGAACGGTTCTCCAGATCGTCAAGCTTACGTGAAAGAAAGGTAATACGCTTAGTAGCTTCCTCCAATTTGCTCTTTTCCGTGTTTACCACATCTTCCATGCTGCTGATGCGCTCTTCGGCCAAATCCATGCGTCCAGAAAATTCTCTTACGTCTTTCTTAACATCCTGTATCGCGTTTAGGACGCCATCAATCTTTGTTGCAAAGTCATTTCTCATTAAATCCAATTTCTGGATTACATTCAGATTTTGACATGTATCGACACATGTTGCATCACTAATGTTAGTGCTTACGGAGCTTGAAGAGCTAGCAACGCTGCTAGCATCCCCATCATCGTCTAGCTTCACACCCGGAGAACTCACCAGCTTAGTTTTATTTTTGCGTTTTTTGGACGGCATCGTTTCCACAAACAGTCAATGAAGCACGTCACAACCTTGTGTCGATGATAATGAGGGTGATTTTTAAGTTTTAAACGAAAAATGCCAGGAGCTCCCAAAAACGCGTGCAGTTAGGTCCGAGTCATAACCACGCCCCCTTCATTATTTATTTTTAGTAGTCTTGTGACTGATAATTTTATGTTGTGTTTTTTTCTTCTTCAGAATTTCTCTTTTCAAGTACTGCTGATTTCTGGTTCTGGTTTGTCATTTATTGTATTTAATTATGGCAGTATTCCCCAAACTAACCATATTGCAATGGTGAGAAAGCTTTTTAAAACCCTGTATATTTATTGTAAAATGTAATACTACTTACAGTATTTGGGACAGTACAAATGTATTTGCAGAAATACAGTATCATTTTTTACAGTATTGTTAGATTTTTAGCTACAGCTTCTTTTATCCACAGTCCTGTAACAAACATGTTTGTAATCATTATTTAGGCTGGATATGACACTGGTGATTCCAGTAGTTATTATACAATTCCTGTGTCTAATGTCGCTAACCTGACCCACTCCACAAATGTCGATGTTACGTTGGGCTTTTCGTGTCGACACTTTGCCAACAGAACATAGTAATATATACATATATATTTTAAATTCTCCTGAATTTGAATAACTTTTAATCTTTGTACATACTTTAATACCATAACACCATAATATGTCATGACATTTTTTTCCAGGTCTGTTTTATCCAGCTGGCTATCAGGACTCTCAGATTCTCTGTCAAAGTAATATAAGCTCACCAGCTCTGCACTTGCAGCATCCTTTTTTGTACTTCGGACGCAAATACCACAACATATATGTGAGATGTTATATTAAACACATTACATTTGAAGTGCACTGGTATACAGTATTAAAGCTTATGTTGCTTGAGTTAAATGTTCAGATCTTTACTCTATTAGGTCAACAATAATGGACTTTTGACATTTGAACCGTTTTATGAAGGACTCCCCAAGGCTTTCCCTGCCAACTCTACTAGAGACATTATAGCTACACTCTGGGCAAAGTTTGACTGTAGTATCAATGGAAGCATCTCCTATCGCATTGTAACTCGTGGCCGTATTCTGGACCAGGCGAAAAATGATGTCAAACAGTATTTTCCTCTGTATGGGTTCTCAGTACATGCAGTCTTCATCGCTACTTGGAATAGAGTGCCCTACTTGAACAGCCCCATGACGGTATGTAGATTGAATGATTATATTAATCGTTTTACACCTACAAACACTTATAAATAAAGACCAAGATTGAAATAGAATTTTACATTCTGGAAAATATCAAATGTATTAAAAAGATTGCATACATTTAGCTTGAATGAGTTTTGTTTAGACTATAGCTGTGTTTTTTTCGCTGAAACTTGTTTTTACTGGACTTTTTTCTAGGAATCCTCCTTTCAAGTCATTCTAGTCATTTGCAGAACTTTTTCGTTTATCATAATGAACTACGGAAACATCTCCTCAACTGATCAAAGTTTTCAGGTTGGACATGAGAAGAATCTTGCTACAAAACTTGAAGATTCAGATTATATTAATAGGAATCTAAATGTCTTTCAGTAGAATTAGTAAAGAAATAAATGTTCCACAGATCATCATATTACCTGGTCATATACATTTCATTTATTAATTAATTAATTTTTTTTTTTTAATGAATTTTTTTGCAGGCTGGCTACGACACAATAAACTCAACAAATTATTTTTCAATTCCTCTGCCTGATGAAAATAAGCTGTTCAAGTCCAGCAATGTCAATGTACCGGGACGCTGGGTATTTCGTGTTGATGGCGGGCCTGAGGAGGGTAATTATTTTGATTTTGTTTGATAAGGTACTGTAACTTTTCAAAGTAAGAACCACATCTGATCAAATCAAACCAGTTACATCTTACAAAAGCAAATACCACAAGTAATGTACAAATATAAATATTTAATAAAAATTATTTTATTTTTATAGTTTTATTTATTTATTTATTTATTTTTTAATAATATGGCATAGGAATTTTCTATCCATATGGAGATGAGGATACAAAAAACCCTGCAGAGGATTTTGGAAGTTCTCCTCTGATCCCACTGGCACAGCCGTTTGTGTACTTCAGGGTTATTTATCATCAACTATACGTAAGCAGTGTTGCCACATTTATGACACTGTGCACTAGGTTTTATTGAAACAACACGAGTAGCTTTCTATTCCATTTTAATAATTTTACTTGAAAATACAGAAGACTGACTTTACACTGTTTTGGTCTCATAACAGGTGAATAACAAGGGATATTTGACTTTTAATGAGCTGTTTCACCAGTGGTATCCCTATTTTTTCCCTGCATACTCAACTAGAGACATCATCGCTCCTCTGTGGGTAGACATTGACATTACTCCTAAAGGAACTGTCTCTTACCGACAAGTAACAGATTCTCATCTCTTGAATCGGGCGTCAAAAGACATAAACCACTATTACCCCAACTTGAACTTCTCTGCCTCATGGGTTTTTATTGCTACGTGGGATAAAGTACCATGCTATATGTACACACACACAGTAAGTCTCTTTTTGGTTAGATTGAACTAATATGACAGAAGTTTCTTGCACAGAAATTTGTGATTCTTAAACAGTATGCCATGTTCTCTGTATTTATGTAGTTATTCCCTTTATTTACCAGGAGTGAACTTTTCAAGTGGTTTTGGTGTCTGGCAAAAACATGTCGTTTACACTCATGCATTATGATCATATTGCCCAGCCTCCATACACTGTAGAGGTAAAACAATTTGGAAAATTATCAATATATTGTGTCACCCTGAGTTTATTATCTTAAGCAGTATGAAATATTTTTAGATGTTTATGGACTATTCGGTTGTGTTTTCTTTGTTAACAGGCTGGCTTTGACACAATTAACTCTACTAATTACTTTTCAATTCCTGTCTCCGACACCACAAACCTGCCAAACACAAGCAATGTCAACGTCATGGGTAGATGGGTATTTCGGGTTGACAGTTCATCAGAAAACAACTGTATATACTGGTACTAAAGAAATGTGTAATGGACCTTAATTTCATATATCTAATTTTATCATTTTTGTCTCAAAACATATAATTTTTTTTTTATAATTTTTTTTTTATAGTATAACAGAATTGAAAGTCTTTTTAATGTAGATAAGTATGTAACATCTACCTCTGTTTTGCAGGATTATGTGACAAAGCTAACTCCCAAGGTACATTAACATTACAATGACATTTATTTTTCCTAGTTAAATGTAGTAAAATAATTAATAAAATAGTTTTCGGTGAGATTATTGTGCAGTATCTCTATGAAAATGTATATTCAAATTTATTCAAACTACAACATTCCCTATTTAGATTTTGAATGCAATTTTTAATTCAAATTCCAAATCAACCACAATGACAAAAAATATTTTTATTATTAATTATTCTAATGATTATTGTGGGTAAAATATACACATTAGTGCTAAAAACTCATCACCTTTTGGTAAGATTTGCTGTTTTTAATCGTTTGAATTGACATAATTCATGCAGGACTAATGAGTCTTTATGGGCTTTTGCTTTTTTAAGTGCATGATGCTATCTGCAGCCGTACTACTTGAGAAATTCTTAGGTTATAGACTATATCATTGTGTCTTTTGCTTCCTCAGATGATGTTTCTAGTGCTCTGATGTGTGGAAGAACCCCAGTTACCACCAGCACCAGGATAGTAGGAGGTCAGAACGCTTCAGCTGGACGCTGGCCCTGGCAGGCTAGTCTTCTTCTGTTGAGCAGGCACATCTGTGGAGGTTCTCTCATCAACAAACAGTGGGTCCTGTCTGCTGCGCACTGCTTTAATGGGTAAACTCATTCAACTTATTTGCAAATAAATGCTTTAGTTTTCATAAATGCTTTGAGTAGTTTACAATTTAGTTTAATTAAAAGCCTACTGTATCACATTTGATACGCAAAATTCCTCACTAAACTTTTGCACAATCTGCCAATGAATTGCCATGATTCTACTCAGGGTCAGTCAGTACCACCCATGAGTGTTTCCATAGCATCAGCACTAAGTTTCATTCCCTACTCAGGAAACATGGCTTTAAAAAAAAAAAAAACTGGCTCTAAACAATGTGCAATATTGCTTCACTCTTGAAAGTCAAATTTGGTTCAGAAAATTTTATTCTTTATAACCTCCAATAAAGGCTGCTTGCAAGTGCTTGGAAGCTTCTGTCACCTCTCTACTACAATCTTGGCTCATTTCTCACTTGAAAAGCCTTCCGGATCACTGATAATGTTTAGTTTTCACATTGCCACTGCCTTCTTCAAATTCAACCAAGTATTTTCAATGAAATTTAAATTTGAAGACTGAACAGGCGATTCAAGAACATTCTATGACCGATTCCTGAACCAAGCATAAGTACATTTGGATGTACTTTGGGATGGCTATAGTAGCGTGTTTAGGCACCACGCAACCCATGCAATTGTGGGGGACCCTCCCGCAACGTGATTTCTACCGATGGGAATCAATCTGCTTCTCCCGGGGGGAAACCTCTACCCCCTACTTCCCTGGGACCACTTTCTGAGGGCCCCCAAAACACTAGACACACCCCTGGATGGCTGTCCTGCCGGACAAGTCCATTGATCATCAATCTTTATTCTTTGCACCAGAGGCATTTGGATCCAGAATTAACTTTGGTAAAAAACTATAACAAAAGTCAGACATGAGGAAGTGAAAAAACAGGAACCTTTAGGCAAACTTCTAAACAAAGATTCAAATTGTCTGTAAAAGTTATGGAAGGGAACTTATTCATGGAATCATCTGTACTCATTCATGAAAATTTTGCCAAGAGAGGCTGAATGTAGGCAATGTAAAAAGAATGGACATTTCACATTAACATGTTAGACTGGAATCAGAGTTGAGACCATTGTGGAAGGAGGTTTGCCTGAGAAGGAAGTTGTGCTCACGGGGGAAATAAACACAGAGTAAAAAGTGGAGTTTTGGATCTGAGTTGGAATTGAAGAAACAAGCCATGACTTTTAAACCTGATACTGGAGCAGCTGTGTCAGCAATTCCTGAATCCGATTACTCTGAAAGTAGAGATGGATTACTTCAAGTGTTGAAATAAATCTTCACTGAAAGTCATAGGCACATTTGAGGCAGAAAATTTAAAAAAGGGGGAAGTAAAATAAAACAAGAAGTGGTTGTTATATCAGATCTAGTCAAAGAACTTCAAATAATACAACAAGCTGCTGAAGTGCAAGATGCAGGCCTCCAATATAAAACTGTTTTCAAGTCATTTTACAGGATCAAGACCCTATGTCCTCTCTATGACTTGATGTGTACCATTATCGTTGGTTGAAAAAGTGATGTGCTTCCGGTGTGCCAAATGTTAAATTCTTGGGTTATACTGTAAGTGAAAGAGGAATAGAACCTGACCTTGGGAAAATCCATGCTATTACAAACCTGCCAGAACTTGACAATAAAGATGATATGCAACGTTTTATGGGGATGGCAAATTTCTCCCGCATATGTCCACTCTTACACATTTCCTTTGAGATAGCTTTTAAAGAGTAAATCTACATGGATTTGGGACGCTTTACAGAGTGGCACCTTTGAAACAGTCAAAAGGGAGCTCCCTCCAATCCTTGCACAATATGGTCCAAATTATGGTGGTATCTGCAGATGCTTCTTGTGGCCTTGGAGCAATGCTGGAACAAGATGATGGAAAATGGGTCTATAGGTTGCATGTGGTAGACTTAGTTCATATTTGCTGGGATTTAAATGTAACACTAACTATAAAACACTGATTCCTCTGTTAGGATCCAGGGCATTAGATGAAATTTCCCCAAGAATTCTGTGTTTTCATTTGTGTAACGTGGAGAGGGAGACGTGAGACAGGCGGATCCAAGTGTGAGCTTTTATAATGACGTGACTGAGACATAGACATAGTCATAAACACAGGCAGGGTCGAACAATGGCAGACAGGTACAGTGTAGACAAGACGTGAGGATAGTCCGTGAAGCAGGCGAGGGTCGAAGAACGGCGAACGTAATCCAGGGGGCTAGGCAAAAGGGTAATGCGATAAGCAGGCGAGATGCACGAAACGAGATGACCAGGCGAGAAAGCTAAACACAGGGAACTAGGGAACGAGGGAACTCAACGCGATACAATTACCCAAAAACAAAACAATACTCAGTGAGCAACAGGGGGAAGTCCGAGGCTTATATAGTGCGCCTGATTGGCCACAGGTGTGTATGAGTAATCAGTACAATGGGTCATGGGAAACATAGTCCGGGGTGAGATGCAACAGTCTTTGTGGTGTAAAATGTTAGAGAAATGTACAGGCAACCTCTGGTGGCGGGCAGACCAGACAGAAATCATAACAGTTTGAGACTTCTCCGATTCAATTACTTCACTGGGAAACAGCTGGTAGCAGATATGCTTTCTCGTGCCCCTCTTAAAATGTAGAAATCGGAAGAGTAGATTATGATGATCTTGTGGAGAGGGAGTGTAATGTGATTGAGGAGGAGAAAGCCCTAGATGCAACCTATAAACTGATAAGAATCCTCACAAGAAAAGGCTGAATAGGATCCCAGTTGAATAGTTACGACAAAGCTGTTTACTTTGCTTACTTTATATATTGACATTACGACTTTCAGTGTGCCAGTAAACTGTTATCAGTGCTTTTTTTTTTTTTTTTACATAATTTAATTTTAATAAAATCTGTTATTTTATACGTCATTTCATAGGGTTAAAACTCTTTTCTCTTTAGTTTCTCACCATCTATTTCTTTATCTTCCTCAGGTATCCTGTCTATTATTACAATGTAGTTTTGGGTCGCCAAACCCAGGAAGGCTTTAACCCCAATGAAGTGTTCAGTTCTGTGAAGTTAATCATCAAGCATCCAAGTTACAACCATTTAACTAATGACAACGATATTGCTCTTCTCAAATTGAGCTCTCCAGTCACCTTCACTGACTACATCAGACCCGTGTGTCTAGCAGCTTATAACAGTGTGTTCAACAGCGGCACAGACAGCTGGATCACTGGATGGGGAAACACTGATGAAGGAGGTAAGTCTTCATTCCTGTCACCTCTTTGCTGCATTAAAATCAACCTGAAATGCCTTTCACAAATTCACATCTAGCCACATACAGTTGAAATCCCTGGATGTGTTCTTGCTGCTCCTCTTTTTATCAAATATGCATCAATAAATGACTTGTGGCCTGGTATCCCAGAATGCATTTCGCACCAACCAGCGAGCATCAGTGGTGTTTAATATCATATTTCGTTTTATTTTAATGTATGTAAACATTGCCCAAACCACATTTTTGTGGCTATTATGTTTAAATAAAAAAGAAAAGATGCAGGTGGTGTTTGATGTCATATTTCATCCTATTGTAAACTAACAGTGAGCATAACCAAAGTAGCCAAGGCAAGCTGAGTGACGTCATTAGGTACAACGCTGCTCCATTTGCAGAATTAGTCTGAACTTTGCATACTTGGTACTGATGGCTAATGACTATGCAGAATAAATAACATTCCATCTTTCCCACAGTGGCTCTTCCATCCCCTAATGTTCTGCAGGAAGTGGAGGTTCCTGTTATTGGTAACAGACAGTGCAACTGTCTCTATGGAGTTGGAGAGATAACCGACAACATGATCTGTGCTGGTCTATTGGAAGGAGGCAAGGACTCATGTCAGGTACAGAAACCCTCTGTTCAGACCAAATTTGTGACACTAGACCACGAAACCAGTCATAAGGGTAAATTTTTCCAAATTGAGATTTATACATTATCTGAAAGCTGAATAAATAATCTTTCCATTGATGTATGGTTTGGCCAATGTGAGGCCTCTATCGAACCAGTCGCCAAAAGAGAGACAGCATCACGACATTCCAGGAGAATCTAAAGCTTCCCCCTCCAACCAGCATGAATAATAAACTTAATTTACAGCCATCCCTGCAAACTCTCAAGAGAGTATTAGAATCTTCTGATCCCTACAATAACACCTCCTTGTCTGGATCAATCCTGCGTTATCTCCCCAGGGGACAAAACTCCCCTGTGCAAACCAGATGGTTAATGGTGCTCCTTGACCGGTCTGCTGATATAGGAAGAGACACAGGAAGAGAGAGCGATCAGCCAGACCCCTCACGAGTACCAAAGGAACGATAAAATAGTGATAAGACTAATCTCCCCCTCTCTTCTGAGGCCATCTCAAAACAGATGGCCGGGGCAACTGCTGACCAACAATGCATAAATTGGCAATCGGACAAACATGAAAGACAGATTTACATTGACGCGTCCCACCCGCAGGGTACGCGGGTCACTACAACGTGACACTCAGCATTCCTTTCTTCCCCTCTCAGATACGGCAAATGTTCTTTCCCTCCAACAAAGAATACACAAACTTATACCCACGATCCTAAAGACAATCATTTATCTCTACTACTAGTAGCGCAAATAACCCATAATTATATGTTGTCTATGTTTCTTATATGCTTGGTGTGTTTATTATAGCCTACGCAGCTAATCAATGTGTGTATAACCAGTTAGCTAGACAAAAGTTATTAGTGTGTATGCAAGATGCCCGATGTTTGGTATCCAGAACTCTACAGAACCAGCTAAAGCTTCGCGAAACTCTCAAAGTCCTTGCGACCTGCAACTCCGACTCAAAGAACTTCCAGCTAATCACGCTCGATAACCAGACAGTCAACCGAAACTTAAACTAACCAAACTGCGTGAAACACCGAACAGCGGAAGCAGCTTGAAACACCTTGCCAGCGCTCACCTGAGCTCCGAGAGCATCATCCGTGTAACCAAGCAACCAACCGAAGCTTCATCCAGCCTCTCCAACTGACCAATCACCACCGAAGGCTTCCCAAAGACGTCATCCAAAGAACCAAGCAACCAGTCAGAAGTGGCGTGATTCCCTCTGCTAAGACGAGCCCACCAAGGAGAACCCGAACGCAAGTAAAACAAGGTCTGCTTAATCTCTTGCTGAACTGGTGCTAACTTTCCTTAAGCAGCTAAAAGATACATCTCTGCTTTTATGGTTTTCTCAGGTTGCAATTTAAGAACTAGTAGCAGATACTAGTAGTTTTGGGATTCCTTTCAAACTCCATAGACTCTCATTCCGTGAACCGTATGCCTGTGTGTGTGAGTGTGTGTATGTGTGTTTAATTGTTAGTAGTTTAGTTCATCTATTTTAGAGTAGTTCAATAAATTCCTGTTTCATTGAAAAGAACATTGTCTTGTTTTTCTGTTCATCACGCTATTGCCTGTGCCTAGATGTTGCTACCTAGCTCATAACGAACGAATATTTTGGTTTATATTATAATCCGATGGCCACGGGAATAATATAAACACCCAGAGTTGGTAAAATATCCTAAGTGAACGTTCGGTGGACGAACAGTTGATAAAAGTGTAAATTACTAACTTTGAATCAGTTAATCAAGTTGATTCCGAATCCTTTTGGATTCGATTCTCAATTGAATCACTTAAATTTGACCTAAAACCCTACACCAAGATACAACTATTTGAAAATCTGGAATCTGAGGCTGCAAAAAATCAAAATATTTAGAAAAACGCCTTTAAAGTTGTCCAAATAAAGTTCTAAATGATGCATATTACTAATCAAAAATTAAGTTTTGATATATTTACAGTAGGAATTTTACAAAATATCTTCATGGAAGCTAATCTTTACTTAATATCCTAATGATTTTTGGCATAAAACAAAAATCTATAATTTTAACCCATATAATTTTTCTTTTTGGCTATTGCTACAAATATACCCCAGTGACTTAAGACTGTTTTTGTGGTCCAGGGTCACATTTGTGTTTACAAGATAAACAATATGCTAATCTAATATGCTAATTTGCTGCTTCTCTAATATGCTAATTTGCTGCTTAAGAAACATTTTTTTTTAAAATCAATGTTAAAAACAGTTTTTGCTGCTTCATATTTTTTAATGGAAACTGGTACTTTTTTTTAGTTGAAAGTTCAAAATAATAGTATTTTAATATGAAATAGAAATCTTTACTGAATAAATATATTAATTTCTTGAGGCAGAAAAAAATGAATGGCAGTGTGTGTTTCTTTCTACAAATGTATATATTGATGTGTATTTTCAGGGGGATTCAGGAGGACCGATGGTGAGCAGACAGAGCTCTGTATGGGTTCAATCTGGTATTGTTAGCTTTGGGACTGGCTGTGCCCGACCTGAACTTCCTGGTGTGTACACCAGAGTATCAAGATATCAGGAATGGATCAGTTCCTTAGTGTGCAGCGATCCTCCAGGTTTTGTGCAGTTTACCTCTGCTGGAGCCGATCCTGACTACAGTCACAGCTGTCCTGGTCTTCCTCCTCCTCCTTCCTCATTCATAGCTACAGAATCAAAAATTCCATCTTCTGCAACATCTCCTCCACAAAATTCTTTGCTGTCATATTTTCTGTTGCTTCCACCAATACATTCCTTAATTTATATGTAAAGATACACTAGCGTTTGGGGTCAACAAGTTTATTTATTTTTATTCAGCATGGAATAAATGCATCACAAGAATAAATTTCATTTTAAAATATATTCTAGTAGAAAACAGTTTATTTAAACACGATTTTAAATAGACTTATTACAGTAACTTTAAAATCATACCGACCCCCAAACCTTTGAACGGTAGTGTATGTGCAAAAATAGACATTGTGATATATTGATGTAAAGCGTTTTGATGTTACAGTATTACATTTTCTTGGTTTCTATTTTAATTCCTTGCTTTTAAATAGCTCCAAATAATAATTGATTAATTTCATATCCTGCATCCCATCAATGTATATATATATACTGGAGAATGTTCATTTTTTATTTACCTTTTATTTCTAATTAGCTTGTCAACACATATATTGTTTGTCAAATTATTTGTGAAGAAGCGTATGCATGTTGTTTCACAAAACACACAAATTTATTTTTTAAAATGTATTTTACTGACTGTTGATGTAGCAATGTAATTTGTCACTTTTTTCCATTTTATTTTCATATTGCGTTGATGTTTTGTGTATCTTTAACTCATAACATAACTTCTTTGTTGTGGTGGTGGTGTAATGCTTATAATAGGTTGATATTGTATTTATTTATTTTTATTCTGTGGCAAAAATAATTCCACAACTTCCAACTACAAGTCTAATTACGTTTATCTGTTTGAATAGGTCAGTTTCCTCAGCACAATGCATGTCTGTGTTTTCATTGGTCATAAACTACTAACTCTACCTTAACCTTACCATTAAAGAAGAGTGATGTGTGTTTAGGAAATGTGTCAGAAAGTCACATTTTTTTTGTTATTTTATGTCTTATTTTTTTATTTTGTTTGTTAAGTGCACTGAACTTACACACTGTAAACTTCAGCATTAAACTTCCCTAATATAATCATGATCTCAGCGTACACCTCATGCCACAGCCGTATCACCCTGCAGCCCAAGATTGGTTGGCCACAGAAGCTAATGAGGGTTGAGCCTGTGTAACCGTAGGATTCTTTAATCTGCGTTGTGTTGAATTTTTGTGAAGAACCACAGAAGAGTGCCGGATTAGGTCTGCATAGAGAATGTATTTTTTATATAAACAGGTTGTCACGACAGCTTCAGCTCACACATCAGTAACACTGTTCCGTTCGAGAGAAAGACGGAAAAGACCGCTAAACGAGCAATATGGCAGGTAGGGCTGCCTGGGCTGAACCACTTTGATGTAAATAGAGGGGGCCATCACCTCCGTACAGACCCTTTTTAATGTATTTTAACAAACACTGGTTTAAACAATTTTAGAACAGCATTAAATGCTTGTGAACAGCAAAACCATTTTAGTGAAACAAAACCATTTTAACCTTGTTACACCTGGTCAGTACCTGGATGGGAGACCTCCTGCAAAAACTAGGTTGTTGGAATAGGTGTTAGTGAGACCAGCAGGGGGTGCTCATCCTGTGTTCTGTGTGGGTCCTAATGCCCCAGTATAGTGATGGGAACACTATACTGTAAAAAAGCATCGTCCTTCAGATGAGACGTTAAACCGAGGTCCTGACTCTCTGTGGTCATTAAAAATCCCATGGCCCTTCTCGTGAAGAGTATGGGTTGGCCAAATTCCTTCCTCTGGCCCTTGTCAATCATGATCTCCTAATGATCCCCATTCCTTGAATCGGCTCCTTCACTCTCTCTCCTCTCCACCTGTAGCCGGTGTGTGGTTAGTGCACTGGTGCCATTATACTGTGGCTGCTGTCGCATCATCCAAGTGGATGCTGCACACTGGTGGTGGTTAAGGAGAGATCCTTACACAAAGCGCTATATAAACGCCTTGTTCATTCATTCATCTGATACTTGTCTCTCACCAGTGCCCTTGGGGGGCTGGTTTGTCAACCCTACCACCTCCGATGCTTCAGGGCACAGTGATCTCCAGCAAGCACACCTCTCAGTCTCCGCCTGGGAAAGTAGTGGTTCTGGGAGGTTCGTTTCCTCCAGTGAGGATTCAAGAGCAGCCGAATTAGTCTGTCTCTGCCAGTCATCCACTTCAGGGCACCGAGGCCAGTCTTGAGAGGCTGTTTCCCTTAGTTGACTTGGAAGTGCCTGCCAAACATGTTTCAGTGGGTCCTATAGACAGTGAAAAGAGGCTAAAGAATCCAGTTCGGTTCTCGTCCACCTCTAATTAACGGGGTCACACTTACTGTGGTATGCCCCGAGCAAGCTCTGGTGATGGAACAAGAAGTGCCTAACCCCTTGAAAAAGAAGGCTATAGAGCCCATTCCTCTGCTCAAGAGGAAGTCCGGTTTTTACAGCCGATACTTCATTGTTCACAAAAAGGATGGGGGGGCTGCGTTCTGTCATTGATTTGCGCCAACTCAACCGCTCTCTACCACATGTAGATTCAAGATGCTTACATTAAAACAGATCTGACTCAAATCAGGTCAAAGAACTGGTTCTTCACCATAGATTTAAAGGGCACATACTTCCATGTCTCCATCCTTCCCTAACACAGGAAGTTGCTACGGGTTTGGTTTTGGGGAAGAAAAATACTAATATTGGGTTCTTCCATTCGGTCTAGTGCTGTCACCCAGCACTTTCACCAAGTATGTAAGTGTGTGGATGCTGCCTTGGCTCCTCAGACGACGGCTGATCTTAGCCTAGTCGGAGCAGATGGTGGTTCGAAATTGAGATAGTGTTGAGATGGAGCTAGGGTTGAGGCTGAATGCCAGGAAGAGTGCCAGCAGTGTTTCAGAGCCCGAAACACTGCCAACACTGCCAGCATCTCCATAAATAAACTGACATCGGGGGTCTGTGGTCGCATCCACTTTGCAAACTGGCACAAAGTGGAAAGGCTGCTGTCCCTGAAGAGAGTCTATATCTAGTGACCATCTCAATCAGGGAGCAGACATCCTGTTGAGGCAGAGGTTGAGGGTGGGGGAATAGAGCGTTTTTGGCCAGGCTCAAGTCGATCTGTTTGCATCTTAAGAGACCACTCACTGTACTCTGTGGTGCTGCTTGACACATCCAGCTCCTTTGGGACTGGATGCCATGGTACAAGCGTGGCAAAGGCTGCGTCTCTACACCTTTCCCCCGATTGCTGTGCTCCTGAGAGTTCTGGAGAGGGTTTGCCAGGATGGAGTCAGTCTTCTACTAGTAGCCCACTTCTGGTTTGGTTCTTGGGTCTCCATGGCAGATTCCAATCAAGACAGACCTTCTGACTCAACATGGGAACTGGCTGTGGTCCTGAAATCTTTTTGTGGACCTCCCTTTCAACCCCTTGCAGAGGTTTTGGTTTAGTTTCACACTCACAAAGCTGTTTCTTTTGACCATCTCCCCCCTTAAGAGTGTCAGTGACCTTCAGGTGTTTTCTGTGGCTTTGCATTGGACACCTAGATCCACAAAGCTGCCCTGTGGAGGAATTCTGATTAACTTTTTGTCTGTTTTAATTAAGCAGTGGATAGATTAGTCTTTCTGGCTTACGAGTCCTCTGGTCTCATTCCCTTTAGGGTAATCATATTAAATTAAATATTTATGCTATTTTTAATTATTTTGGATAATAAAATAAAGTGTTAAATTAATGCATTTAAATTATTACGTTTATGCATAATTAGCACTGCCAACAGCTAAACAAACTTTCACATATGTTCCTTTAAAACATAATGACACTAAAACCTTTTTGAAACATCAAATACATGTTGTGTAAGATAGAAACAATGACTGCATTATTTTTAGTGTTTTATCTAAGAATGTTTTGCATAATTTTCCTCTTCTGGGTTTGAAGTAATCAATGTGATAACATCACTGGATACAATGTAGGATATCTGATATTAATTGATGTTATTATTATTGTTATTAGATATATCAATCTCAAAAGCAAGCTAAACATAGTTAGATGACAACCTCAAAACAAAAACATTACATAGAGAAGATGTCATGACAAGCAGAAATTCAGCAGTGTGCATAATTTGAAAGGCAAAGAAGTGTGGTCTGGAAAAAAACAAAACAAAACAACAACAACAACAACAACAGCGAGCCATGAAAAGGATAGTCTGCACAAATGTCTGTGGTCCAGTCACAGTCTAAAAATCATATGATTTGGTGGGATTATAAAGTAAATAGGTTAATTTGAAAATTGATGATATTATAAAGCAGAACAGTGTACAACAATGTGGCAGTTAACTTAGATAACAGTCTCTATTAAAGGTTGCACAGATAACTCTAAACACCGCAACAAAATGTTCTTTCTCAGTTTTGACGTTTTATAGTACAGATATCTAAACATAAAAAATAAAGATAAAATTGCTTGAGAAGCAAAAATGTTTTCTGAAAATTTATCAAAAATAAGTTTAAAAACAAAAAAAATCTGCCAGTTGGGTCAGAAAAATAATTTAAAAGTGAGAACGAGTTTATTTTTCGTCATTGACATAGTTTTTTTTTTTTTTTTTTAATTTATTTTAAGCATAAAGACACTTAATGTTTTATTAATTTTTCAGAAAACAAGACCTCACATCTTAGTACCTTTTGCAGTAAACATACAGTATCTTCATTTAATTAAGATAAAAAAAGTCTGCCAACTCTTGATGCATTCAAAATAAGACTCACAAAATTGCCATTGTTCTCATGTTCTCATCATAAATACATTTTCTCAGAGAGTAAAATGCCCTCAAACAAAAAAGCAGTTCAGTTAAAATTGTAATAATGGCATATTAGTTACACAGATGTGCAAACACTCCAATATGTATTTGTGTTTGTGCTCTGGAGAGCATCAAAAGTTTCTATTTCCAATGTGTTTCTGTAGCGGTGAGCAATGTCACCAATCAAAGAAATATATGTTAATTTCCTGAACACCTCTGATCGGCCAAATCAGAATTCACTCACTGCTCAAAACACCAATTTTTTTTTTTTTTTTTAAGAGTCCAGAGTTCTGCATGCTCGCAGATCCTTTCATTGTAACAAGGACACTGACCCTTCATGACCGAGCATAGCTGCAAACTCCTAGAAAATAACCAAAACAATCCAAGGTTTTTTATTTAACCTAGTGGCTAGATTAACCAATAATCAGACATCACCCAAACTAAATATTCCTGCACATGAAGCAATGAATTTATGAATTTCTTCACTGATAAAATAGATAGCATTAAAGATGCAATAATAAATGTAGAATCTACAATGAAAAATGGTAGTTATTAACCCTCTCATAAGAAACCACAACTAGATCCTAGTGAACTAGCAAATTACAGACCTATTTCAAATCTTCTGTTTATGTCTAAAAATATTAGAAAAAGCTGTCTGCTCAATTGTGCTCTTTCCTGTTAAAAAAAAAGAAGAAGAATTTTAGTCAGATTTCAGGCCTCATCAAAGTACAGAAAGTCCAAGGCCGCATCTGATTGCCAGTTTTATTTGATCTTAGTGCTGCATTCAACACTGTAGATCATGACATACTCACAGATTGATTACTAAACTTCAGGGACAGGCTTTAAGATGGTTTAGCTCCTACCTGACCATTACCACATAGTTTATGTAAATGGGAAATCATCCCAGTTAACGGTAGTAAAGTATGGAGTGCCAGAAGGATCTGTCTTAGGCCCTCTGCTATTTTCAGTATATATGTTATTGAAAATATGGGATTCATTTCAATTGTTACGCTGATGATACTCAACTATAGATTTCAACAAGATGTAAAGAAGCTTGTAAATTAGCTAAGCTAGAAGAGTTTGTAAAAGACTGGATGACCAGTAATTTTCTGTGATTAAATTGGATAAGACAGAGATATTAGACCATACTGGAGCAAAAAAACAGCACACAGAATCTCGCAGATTACAATTTGCATCTAGAAGGATGTGCTGTTACTTCCTCTACAGTCAAAAATGTGGGTGTTATTAGACAGCACCTCATATCTTACTTGTTACAAAAACATGTTTCTGATGCAGAAAAGCTAGTCCATGCATGACCTTAAGATTTGACTATTGTAATGCAGTTTTAGGTGGTCGTCCTGCATCTTCAATAAACAAGCTACAGTTAGTACTGCAGTGTTGTCACATGCTGCTGCTAGAGTCCGTCAAGAAAATATGATCATATATGATAATATTTTATTATATGATAATAAAATGGTAATATTACAATCCACATTGGCTATCTATAAAGTTCTGTATCAGTTACAAAATATCACTACTTACTTATAATGCCCTAAATGGTTTAGCTCCTGCACTCCTTAAGGTCACAAAACTTTGGACTTTTGGTCGTACCTAGAATACCAAAGTCCACTAAAGAAGGTAGACCTTTTTTTTGCATTTGGCTCCTAGACTCTGGAATAGCCTTCCTGATAATGTGCGGAGTTCAGACACACTCTCTCTGTTTATATCTAGATTAAAGACACATCTTTAGCCAAGCATTCACATTATGTATAGTATCTCATAACCTTGTACTCCAGTTATATCTGATCAAATGCACACCATCATTATTTCCTTGAAATGTTTTGAACAGCAGCTATGCTATTTATTTTTTTTTTTCCTGTTTGCTTTTCTGTTTCTGCCCTGGGATGGGCATCCTGAGGCAAGAGATCACACAAGCTTCAGTCTGAATCCACTCTCTCTAATGAAGATTTTAGATGACCCAACACCTGAGAAGAGAAGACACCTACTCCTTCTAGGAGCTCAACTAACATACAAAACAACCAAATTCTTTTCAAAGAACTGCCTTATGAAAATGTTTTTTAAAGCATTTATACCATGAACCTTGACAACTTTTGCAAATCTTATGGCTATTTATTCCTCAGAAACCCACACGGTACCTGGGCTCTTTGTTTTCCAGGGAGCTTAAGCAAATGAAAACTGTGAGCTGTGAACCAATCGGAACTGAAGTAAGAATGTTATTTTGAATTTCACAACATTCAAATTTACCATCTTTTGCACTGAAAAATGAATGGACAGCACACCTAATCATAATTAAAATAGAGATTATTTAATATGTATTAACTGCATTAACTAGGGTTAATATAGTTAATAAAAAACACTAAAACCAATAAAAAACATGAAATCAAATGATCATTAACTAAAATATAGTTTAACTTGATTACTTGATAACTTGTACTAAAAGAACTAAAACTAATGAAATACATGCAACTAAACTAAATAAATAATAATAATATAAAAAAAAAAAAAACATTTAAAATTATTATCCATTAAATGTGATACTTGCAGTTTGCTATATGTGCTCTAAAGTTTCCTCATAGAGGACAGGTAAAGAGAGAGCATGACTGCATCCTAATATGCAAATTCATTCAGTACTATGGCCATATTTGGAGTGCAGTGGTCACTGAATATGAGAACTTGATGATTTGCATAGTATTATATATCATTAGTGAACAGAGGACTATACACAAAAAACAGCCGTGAACATACTGCAGGTATGCAAGAGTTTTTTCACATTTTATTTGGCTTCTTTCGGTACATATGAACTTTATAGAAATGTAATGGATGTATTGCTATGCTATATATTGATGTTTCTATATTTCTACATTTATTTTCTTCTCAGATGCAAAGTCTACATTGTAAGAGAGCCAACTGAAGCTGCTTACATTACAATGGAATTTCTGAAAGCTTTGATGCTGATAATTCTCATCAGTAAGTTTCTCGGATTTTGTTACCATTTAAAACAAGATTGTTTTAAATTAGAAAATATTTATTTACATATTTGCGCGCCTTATTAAATTTAGTATTCTTCTAGTAATATTAGTAAAATGTGTTCTATTTAAATATATTTTAAAAAGCATACAAAATAACCCCAAAAAAACCCAAAATAAATAATAATAAAATAGCATTTTTAAGGACTTGCGCTTTTTAATTAATAGTAAAATTACATCAAATTGAATTGAATAATCGTTATATATTTTAATTAAATAACTGACTAACGATTGTTCGGTTATTCAGTTAAAATACATAAGGGTTATTCAGTTTAATTTGATGGAATTTTACTTTTAATGAAATTGCGTAAATCTTTTTTTCCTTGAGAAGACCCGTCCTTGTGTGTATACTTGTAACACAGTGATTCCCAAATGTTTAATTTTGCTAGGGATGTAAATCATTGAAACAGGGATGGTCTATCAGGAATTTTGCAACAGTTTTAAAAGCTTTTTTTTTTTTAAAATCTTACCTCTGTAATAAGCAGTTATATGCTTTCAGCTTACAATCACTGGTTTAATGTAATGACTAAAGTACTTTAGGTTGGTTAAGTGATATTAATAAATAAATTCAAATATGCATTTTAATAGCTGTAATTTAATAGCTAATATTATCAGAGCAGGTTTGTTGTTTGCAGTGATGTCTGGCAAATTTGCACCTGGTACTTTATTTAGGAAACACTCTGAATTTCTATTTTTCACTACAGGTTTACATTGGAAAAATGTGGTGCACTGTTGAGTTCTTAGTAAAATCATTAGCCTACCTGTCTCCAGAGGCCAAACTTAGAGACTGATGCGGAAGTCAGGAAACTGTTGATTTTTGTGCACAAAAAGCATTCCTTTCACCACATAAAATTAAGGTTGAACCATTCGAGTCACTTCAGTTATGTCTTTATCTTTCTGGACCTTGACAGCGGTACACTCTTAAAAATAAAAAGGTGCTTAAAAGGTTCTTCACAGCAATGCCATAGAAGAACCATTTTTGGTTCCACAAAGAACTACTCAGTCAAAGGTTCTTTAAAGAACAATCTCTTTCTGACCTGTTTATAATCTGAAGAACCTTCTTTTGCCACAAAGAACCTTTTTGTAAAACAGAAAGGTTCTTCGGATGTTAATGGTTCTTTATGGAACCATTTAGACAAAAAAAGGTTCTTCTGTGGCATTGTGAAGCACCTTTATTTTTAAGAGTGTAGCTGGGTAGGCTGTCAGTGGTGGGACAGAAACCTCTTAGATATTAATTACAAATATCTTAACTTGTGTTCTGAAGATAAACGGAAGTCTTACGGGTTTGGAAGAACATGAGTGGGAATAATTAATGACAGAACTATCCCTTTAAGGTGACATGGTAAAACACATTCTAGAGCTCTTGTCAGTCCACTGCATTCTTTTCTTAATGTTTTCATTTTTCCTTTGTGTGCTGCTATAACAATATGAAAAAAAAAAGACATACTATGCATTTTTGGTCTGCTCTTCTGATTTAATTCACTGATTGCACTAAGAATCTCTTATTTTGCTCCCTAAATCCTCATGTGTCTTTCCAGGTTTGTTTCCACACAGCTACTTTAAAATGTAATTGTCTAACCTCTGTTAGCAGTGTTTACTGTGATGTATCTAAAGCAAGTAAAAAAGTATGCATCAAAACGATGGAAACTACTTTGAAATATTATCGGTCAATGTTAATGTTTTGATTAAGGCAATGAATGTTACAAAATACAGACATATATTACTACAGTGACAATTAGCACATATGTAATCAAGCTTTTGGAGTATTCATGGTCTGTTAAGTAATTTGTTAATGCTTATATATTTTTGCTTGTCCTTTTAGTATTTGATTGTGGATGAGTAGCACGTGATTCATCTTGACATATTCTGTTTCAACTGTTTGTTTATTTTCAGTTTCCTCTCTCACTCTCTCTTTTTAATTCCTAGGTGTCACAAGAAAAACTATAAAAGGTAATAATATATTTAAAGTCTAAAAAAATATCTCAAATTAAGTGAAGTTTTTACAATTTTCGCTCTTCTGCTCAGCCCAGCGCTGTGGGATTTCCTCACTTAGCATTCCTGCTGTAGAGGGTGAGGATGCAGCTGTGGGGAACTGGCCTTGGCAAGTCAATCTACAATATTTCAGCTATCACATCTGTGGAGGGTCCCTAATCAGTCAGGAATGGGTGCTCACTGCAGCTCACTGCTTTTACTACATGTAAGAATATAAATTAGATGTATACATCAAATATAATTCGATGCAGTCTTACTCTTGGAGCTATCTCACTGAGAGTCTTTGCTTTCTCATTCAGATCCTCAGCCAGATTCTGGACTGTTTATCTGGGTAGACAGAGCCAAAATATGTCAGTCTCTAACCCACAAAAGGTGATTCGAGGAATCCGATCCATCATTATACATCCAGACTATAACCACTCACAGCTTATTAATGACATCGCCTTGCTGAGACTGAGCAAGCCAGTCAACTTCACCGACTACATCAGCCCGATCTGTCTGGCTGGTCATGACAGTGCCTTTCACAATGGCACCACCTGCTGGTCCACTGGATGGGGAGAACCTGGCTTTTTAGGTAATGATTTTCAATTTGACTCACTGTAAACTCCAATAGTTTACCTTACTTAGATATAATTAGTTATCTTTACTTAGTTGCTATACTTACTAGGTTTTATTAAGTTACAGCTACTTTCAAGCAAGTAAAACAATTTACTTACTGCTTTGGGTGATGTTTATTAAAATATTCAAGTAGCCACAAAGGAACCAATGACATTAATAAACCAGTGAGAGGAGGCAGTGCACTAATATGTTGCTAATTTGTAAAGTAACAACAGAAGAAGAAAAGAAAAGAAAAGTTTTTGAGGTGGCAATTGTTAATCTGCAGTTATTTTTCACTAGTTACATTCACTCATTTCCCAAAGTCATTTTGAAAGTTGTTTCAATACAACTATATATTTGAGAGAACATCACATAAATTGACTTCATGAATTGATGTTGATTTTCGTAAAATGTTGTGTGTCTTTTTTTTTTTTTCTTAACTTACCATTATAGTGATTAATGTTCCCTTTGGTTGGACACTTGGAGCTTTGTTTTTCTTATTATAATTTTCTTCTTATTGATGCAGCAATGCAACATGAAGTCATAATTTTTTATTTCAAGGGAAGAAAAGTAATACGTAGGTTGCTTTTAGAAGGTAACCTTCTAATTCTTCTAATTAGCTAAATCTTTTAATTCTTTAGCAAATGTATTTTTTATATTTATTAATGATCTTTTACAATTTAATTGTTCTTCATCAACACATTGAGAAACTTTATTGGGTTGAGACAATCCTTTAATATTTGTGTTAATGTGCTGAAGTCACAGACTTCAACATGCAGCATGTGAATCTCAACAATCGTATTAATTCAGTTTTGTTTATTTTTATTAATTGTGACAATAACCATTACATTATTTTATTTTCTCTTTTTGTTGTGCTACTACTGACACAAGTCAGTAAATAAAATTAGCAAATAAAAACAACAACAGTAATTTGTACAACATACTATTCCTATTTCACTTTACTTTACTTTTTTTAAGGCAATCGGTTTGCATGATTTTTTTTAAAGTAAGTCAAACTAATTAGATTTTACAGTGTATATGTAATTTGCATTATGTAATTAATACTTTAAACTATGCTACATTACATTGTAAACTAGTTGTATATTGGTAAGGTGGGACACTTTTGGCAATGTATTTTCCTTTATTTTTTAAGGATCCACATACTATAACCTGACCAGTTCTGGGTAGTAGCTGATTACATAGGCTATAATTTGGATTACATAGTCATATTCCAAAAATTAAGTACTTGTAATTAGATCAAATTAGCCTGCATATTAAAATCCTCTTAATGAGAGTTACCTTTTTATTGAATGCATTATTACATTATTATTATATATTGCATTATTCACACAATAGCAATAAATTATTGAATCATTTAATTTATTGATTCTCCCTAATTCTTTTTTTATATTCATAATGTTTTACAGTTCCAAGTCTTCAATACTGCATCAGCTCCTGATTAACATATTAATGTTATTTATTTTTTTTTTTTTTAAATGTATTTAGTTAGTTATTTACCCCATGTATTATTATGTTTTCGGAAGGCTTCATTCTTGCAAACAGAATGAAATTCACAAATTCACGCAACCAGATATATTGTTTGAATATTTATTTTACTTCTTCCATCATTTATTTTGTTTGTTTGCTTTTTACACTGAATTTATTATTTTAAAAAAATATATAAAATAATAATAACAAAGCTCTGAAGTCATTCAAACTTGGCACATGAATACTTTTTATTGACCAAATCTTAGACTAAATTTATTGAAATTGACAATATGCATTTACTCTTTACATGCATTTTATTTGCAAAAAGACAAAAGTCTAATATCAATAACAAACCAAATAACTCAGAAAAAAAAAAAAATAATAATAAGTTCATTCCATTTTGTCTTGAAAGTTCATATAATTGATAATAAACACACGTTATGTTTATGAAATGTGTACGTCCATAGTGTGCATTTCTTTCAGGAAATGATCTTTCATTTTCATCATCTTTCAAAGTTCATTCAGCCTTTATCTTTTAATGCTGTGTGCGTTTTTAGTCTGTACTTTAAGTGAATCATACAGTGATCCACATTTTCATCAAAATATCTCAAAATCGATCTTCTTTCTTTTTTCTTTCTTTCTTTCTGTCTGTCTGTCTGTCTCTGTCTGTCTGTCTGTCTTTCTTTCTTTCTTTCTTTTTTTTTGGACAACACTTAGGTGCTTCCGGAACTCTGCAGGACGTAAAGATGAAGGTAGTGGGAAATAAGGAGTGTAACTGCAGGTTACAAGACTCCCCACTTTGGGACAAAACAATCACTCCAAATCTGATTTGTGCTGGAAGAGAGTCTGGCGAAGGAACATGTTTTGTATGTTACAAATTATGACTATTGTTGAATGCTGAAGTTCCAAAGAGGTCCTTTTTAACATGTTCAGCTATGAAGTAGATTCAGGATGACCGTATTGTAGCTTATTGTCACTTTATTGTGTAACAAAAGTACATGCACTTACCATGATATACAGCAAATGAAAGCTTTCTTCGGACAACATGTGTTCCATATAACTCATGTGGTGTCAAATTAATATTTTAATATTATTTCATATACCGCTTTTCATGTTTAGGGAGATTCTGGTGGTCCATTACAGTGTAAGCAGGGTTCTGTATGGATCTTAGCTGGTGTCACTACTTTTGGGTCATTTTGTGGCACTGGAATTGCACCTGACAGCTATGCTAGAGTCTCCAAATTGCAAAACTGGATCTTGCAGAACGTTAATGGATCAGAAATTGGGTTTGTGAATTTTACATCTGATGGTGCAGATAAGGACAGCAGCTTCCTGTGCAATGAAGATATAGGTATGCATGAACACACAGAAGGAAATGTACATGAATGGGTGCATAAGTGAATATAAAAGCTAACATGAAATAACAATGAGCAATATATTAAAAGCATTTATTAGGGGACATCTTTTTTCTTTTTTTTTTTTTTCATTTAGTTTCTGGCATGTCTAACAGCTAAAAAAACCTGAAAAGAATACATGCAGACAGTTTGTTATGAACTGTCTAAGTCTTAAGCTGTCATCCAGTAAGCTGTTTCAGTTTTATCTACGTAGATAGCTAGCTATTAGAATAAGACCACCTTCGACCACTGAGGAATGCTAACCAAAGTATCTTAAAGACTTTTCCGATGTCCCCTTTAAAATTCTACAGATTCCTAAATTATACATATGTAACTTTAAAAATTAAACAGTTCTGTCATATATATATATATATATATATATATATATTGTACTCCCATGTCATGACAGTGCGTTACGATACATTCTGCAGCTCATTCTAGCCATGAAACATTTTTATTTTTTTGAACTTGATGTTTAGGAGCAGGTACCCCACATCATCACATTTAGGTACACTTAAAAATTTTGTATATATTTGTTTTTTGTGTGTTGTTTTAGAGCAGAGTGATTAAACCTGTGCAGTCCTAGAAATTGCGTAATAGCAGTTAGCAGAGTGAAATTACTAATTTCCGTCAGTTCAAGCAATAGTTGAATGCAGTATATGCATCAGACGGCCTGTAGACAGTCTATGGACATCACTGTAGTTTTTATGTATTTATTTTTAATCCCTCCCCAACATCTATATTTTCAGAGCTTTTCTACCCATTTGGAAATACAGACATAAAGAATCCCATTCAAGATGATGGAAGCTCTCCAGTAATACTACTGAAAAAGCCCTACGTATATTTTGGACATATTTATGAACAGATTTATGTAAGAATATTGTCTTTATAAATTATCTGTATGCGTGTTTACAGTGCATTAAGAAAGTATTCATAGTTCACTCCATACCCCACAGTGAGGCAGATTTTTTTTCAGTTTCAGTATCTCAACAACGAGCATAATAACTATAATATCATTCTATATTTTATCTTATACACAAATTACACGTTTAAAGTGCTCCTATTATGCCATTTTAAAGGTTGCTAATATTGTTTTATGAGTCTCCTAAAACAGTTTTACATGTATGCAAGGTCAAAAAATACTTTGGTTTTCTCCGAAAATAGATTTAATTTTACCTAATTTCTAAATGATTCGTAAACGACTCCTATAAAGCAGTTCGAACAATTAGTCGCTCCAAACCCCTCTTTTCCGTGAACCCTCACTGCTGTGATTGGTCAGATGGCACAGTCCTTTATGATTAGTTTACTGTGTACAGCGCGTGTCGGAAAACGATACGCCCATTGCCATTACTGAGTGACAGCCCTGGAAACTTGTCAATACATAGAAAAGATGGCACAGATTTTACTTTACCAATTTGAGTTAGAGTTTGACAGTGGACAGTGGGTCCACAGCTGAACAACAGAACTACAGAACCGTGATTTAGCTGGTTAGCAAGACATGTGCAGGGTTGTTACACAACATAACATACACAGCTACATATTTTGAACGATCCCTAGAAAATAACGTTACAGTCTTTGTAGATTCATCTTTTGGAAGTGAATATAAAAAAAAAAAAATCTCTCACAGCGTAGGATACAGCGTCTTCTCGACATGACATAAACCGCATGGAAATTTTACGTAGAACGTGGATGGACATTATGCAAATATGTTACTTTGTGACGTATAGCAGTAACAGAATACGATTCGAAGTCAGGCAATGGACCCTTTTCACAAGCCTGTGATGACGCGTTTCAATGGTCATCGACATCATAAATCCTTTCAAATTTTTTATATTTTAAATTTTCAAAATATGTATGTACATTTATAACATTATACTTTGTATTATATCACCTTTTCAACAAGTTACAAAAAAAACTAGTTAACGCTATGCGAGGGTGTTTCTAATGTGGCGTCTATGGGAGGGATGGTAAATTTGACATTGTTCTCTCTTCTGACTGCTGATATCAGTCTCTCTCATTTTTATTCCTTTGATTGAAAGTCATGAAAACACTATCGCGTAGTTTTTCTTGTGCTGTCTGACCAAATGGGAATTCAAAAAAATATATTTGTAGTACTCTCCCATTCACTGCTTTCGGACTTCCGCTATGAGAAACCCGGAAATGTGAGAAAGGTCCATTGTGAGCCGACTCTTATTTTTGTATAGACAATAACTTTATTTATCGTGCAGTGTCGGCTTCACAACTTTGCAGATAGTTTATGTTCACATACAGCTACATGACACACTGCATGAAAGGTCATATTTGAAAAAGCATAATCGAAGCACATTTAACATATTTCCTAAGCTCAACCATTCAGTTCTTCCCATTCTTACGCTGTCATGAATCTGGCTGGTGACCTTTGGTCCGCTCTCCACCAGATGTCGCTCTCGCACTTTCACATCACATAGACTGCTGCACTACACCCCGGACTACGTCTCCCAACACCCATCGGGAAAGCTTCTGGATCCTTGTTTGACCGAGTATTCTAGCAGCTTTCCCGAAGGACATTATACAAGTATGGACACTACAAGAATACTATTCAGACTCAAACAAGGCCCACGTTCACTTGAGCAACATGTTTGCGAATTGGCCACAGGTGCCGGCGCAATCAGCACGATGGGTGATGGGAGATGTAGTCCGGGGCGTAGTGCAATAGTCTGTGTGATGTGAAAGTGCGAGAGCGACATCTGGTGGTGAGCGGACCGAAGGTCACCGGCCAGATTCATGACTTACCCTGTCTTTTTTGAATTTTACTATATATATATATTTTTTTTTTTTTTACCTTAGCCTATATATCTGGTTTGGTGATTTTTCATTTTTGGCATTGACTGTGTTTTAAACTGCATTTTAAATATGTCCCAAACAAAGTTTTGGGAAAAAATTGTATTTATTTTTTTAAACTGTTTCAGGTTAATAACAACGGCCATTTGACGTTTGATGGGCCTCTTTCACAGCCAACACCCAACTATTTACATTCACAACTCAACAGGGACATCATTGCTCCACTTTGGACAGACATGGACAATACTGTCAATGGAACAATTTCCTATCGTCAGGTCACCAGTGGTAGACTCTTAATAGCAGCCTCAAACAACATAACAAAATACTTTCCAAATCTGAACTTCACTGCCTCATGGCTGTTTATTGCCACTTGGGATAGAGTGCCATACTACAACAACTCACAATCGGTAAGCTATCTGATGCTGTTATTACTCACTTTCTGAAAATCTGGGAAAAGACTTGGAAAAGACCTGGAATGTACAATTCTAGTATATTGTTTTGTCTCTCATTTATTAGGTTGATTGAATTATAAGATTAAATTTGTTTTCTTTTTAGACTAATTGGATTTAATTGAAGTGTATTAAATTGACTGCTTATCTTTACTTTGAGCTTCTGGAAGCAAAGATTGCATCTTTCCAACTGTATTTAATTGTATATGTGTTGATTTTATTGGCTTTGCACTAATATAAATGTAATAATATAATTACAAAAACAGAATACAGTTGTCATTCCTGCAGAGTCATTAATATGGTTGTGTGCACAGCCATTTCAGTTACAGGCGTAGCAACCACATTTTATAGCCAAATGCATACAGTAATTCATACAGTACATTTTCAGGATTTCTAACTGTTTTTGGTCACTGTCTGCCATGTGTGTTGTTTGTCCACAATATCATTTGTCATGAGACAAATGTCTCATTTGTCATTTTCAATTTAACCCTTTCATGCATGAATTATGTCAAACATATTATTTCTTTTTATTACTTTAGATTCTTTTTATTACTTTAGTATGATGCTAAAATTGAAATCCATTTTCATTTTTACAAAATTCAGTTTTATTTAAAAAAAAATGTTTAACTGTCCACATATGTGGACACCATGCAACAAAGGTGTAAAATGGGACATAAGGCCACAGCTGACAATATGGACTATTTTGTTTTTATTAAAATGGCATGTTATGCTATATCAGCTCAGTTATTAAAAACAATAATATTGCAATAAAATAACAATGAAACACATATAGTAGGAACAATAACAGTAGTTACATATATGTGGAAACCTATTAGCAGTATGGGCAAAGCATGGAAATCATTCACTGCTGATTATAACAACTTATTATAATTTCATCCTTATCTTACTTATAGTATATCAAGATCCTTGACCTATTCTGTCCCTGTTTGGAAGGCAAAATGCTAATTTGTTTCCATATATATGTGTAAAGTTGCCATTTAATGCTGTAATATGTCATTTTAAATGGTTATTTATGTTGATATATATGTTAACTGTTTTATTACAATATAAGACAATTCATAACTTCTTTGAAAAAATAGAATAGATATAGCAGGTTACAGTAATCAGACTTATTTATTATGGAGATGTAGAATTGTAAAGAATTGCTCTCTGTCTATTAAAGATAATGTTTTTGTTTCTGTAACAGAGTTCATCTTTTCAAGTTGTTCTGGCCTCTGGTGGTTCTCTGTCTTTTGTCATGATGAACTATGGAAATATCTCCTCTACAAATCAACGGTTTCAGGTCAGAAAGCATTAGAACGGTGTATGTGAACTCTGGTATTAAGTGCTAACATTAGCACACTTATACATATCTTGTGCTGCAAAGCGTATATGATTCATTTATTTTTCCTTAGGCTGGCTATGGCACAGTAAACTCCACAAATTATTTTTCAATTCCTGTGCTTGATGAAAATAAGCTCTTCAACTCCAGCAATGTCAATATGCGGGGTCACTGGATATTCCGTGTTGATGGTGGACCTGAGGATGGTAATCCTTTGACTCTTTGATAGCATGCCATGAATTTTTCAAAATAAGAACCACGTCTGGTCAAATCAGACCAATTACAGCATACTAACAGCAGCACTAAATATTTGTGACCAGTGTAAAGAGTAGGAACTTTAGGCCACTGTAAACTGCTGGAATACTATACAAAATATGTCCCTAATATATTTTTATAATTTTGTGTTGGTTCGTTGGTCTTTTTTAAAACACTCAACCATTACACTCAACCATTTAATAGTGCAGTAAGCATTTTCAGAGGAGCACTGGTGAAAACTAAAATTAACACCCAAACAATTTTGTGAATATTTGCTAGCTGTCTGTTTTGTGTGTGTGCTAAAAAAAAAAAGTAAGGTGTTTATATATAGTGCTGGCTGCAGTGTTGGGAAGGTTACTTTGGAAATGTAGTAGGTTAGGCCTACAGATTACAAGTTAATAATAAGTTGTAATAAGTAGTGTAAGTAAGTTGTAATAAATAGTGTAACTTTTCAATTACTTTATTAAAGTAATGTAACTTCTTACATTTGATTACTTTTTGATTACTTTTCTAAAGTTCTAATATTTTCAACTGTTAATCATTTTGAAACATTTAAACCAGGCAGAGTTAACTTCACAGTAGCACTCAACACTGATTACTGTCAGACTTAAAATCCTTTATCCATTGAATTAAGAGTATAATAAGTAAGGCATAATATACATCTTTATTTTGCGATAGCAACTGGCTGGATGTACATTATCCCGCTTATTACACAGCTGCTTGCCACAAAAGTAAATAATTAGACACAAAACACTGATCTGAGTTTAAATATTTGAACGCAAAGCTTCCATGAAGAAATCAGTTGCTAGCAAGCAGCAGGTTCAAACTTTACATTCATTTAAGGGATACAGTCATACCACTTTTATTACACAATATTTCACCACATAAATAATTAAGTGCTAGTACTTACAGTTTGTTATTTATCTTATAATCCATTACAGTGTACAAAACAAAATGGCAGCAGCTGCACTTGTATGATAAAATAGAGTGACTCCACAATACCAGGATGGCAGAATTAAGAAATTGTACACATAATATTGAAATAATATTGAGTTTTTTATTTATTTATTTATTTATTTATTTATTTAACTAACCAAAGCCAAAGCTTCCACCAAGGAAAATGATCATGGATATAGCACCGACTTAAGTTGCCCGGATGAGTCTATGAGTCTGTTAAATACACCAAATATTTGCATATTAGTTATGACAGAAAACACTGGCATCTAGAAATGCCTTGGAAAAAAACAATTCATATTAAAAAAGTATATGCATAACCCCAAATAGGAGATAAAACAGGTAGCGAATAAGCATGTGTCCTATTCTGTGCCCTAAACCCCTGAAACATTGGTGTCTCGTTTTAAAGCATTCAATGCAATTTATGAAAGAAGTTAATATGTGGGTGTGGGTGTGTGTGAAAAAAAAAAAAAAAACTTTGTAATCATTAACATTTTCAAAAGTTTGGAATTGTATTTTAATTTGATTACTTTATTATAGGAATTTTCTACCCATATGGTGATGAGGATACAAAGAACCCTGCAGAGGATTTGGGTAGTTCTCCTCTGATCCCCCTGGCACAGCCGTTTGTCTACTTTGGGATTATTTATGATCAACTACACGTAAGCAGCATTGTCACATTTAAGACACTGTACACTAAATATAGTAGTTTTATATTTTACATAAATAATGTCAGTGAAAAACACAGATGGCTGATCTTTTTGGTCTCATAATAGGTGAATAACAAGGGGCATTTGACTTTTAATGAGGCATTTTACCAGTGGTATCCCTATAATTTTCCTGCATACTCGACTAGAGACATCATCGCTCCACTATGGACAGACCTTGACATTAGTCTTAAAGGAACCATCTCTTACCGACAAGTAACAGATTCTCATCTCCTGAATCGTGCCACTAGAGACATAAACCAATATTACCCCAACCTGAACTTCTCTGCTTCATGGGTTTTCATTGCAACGTGGGATAAAGTACCGTACTATCTAGACACACACACAGTAAGTCTCTTTTTGGTTAGACTAAACTAATATGACACCTTACTCCTCTGTTTATCAATTTGCACTGGCTACCAATAGCTGCTTGCATAAAATCCAGGGTCTTAATGTTTGCCTACAAAACTGCCTCTGACTCTGCACCTCTTTATCTAAATTCATTACTTCAGACTTATATGCCCTCTAGAAGCTTGCATTCTGCAAGTGAATGACACATTATTGTGCCATCCCAAAGAGGCACAAAATCACTTTCACAGACTTTTACCTTAAATGTTACCAACTCAATCCAACTAGCTGAGTCCTTACCCATCTTCAAGAATCGGTTAAAACTCTAGCACTCTCTATTCTAATTCTATTTAAAAAAAAAAAGCTCACTATCAAGCTTCTCTATTCTTTATTTGTTCAATGTTTTCTATCTGGTTTCTTTGTATTTATTATAATTAAAGAATAAGAAAAAAAAAAAAAAAACAAATGCTTGTTTTCTTTTTCTATTCTGTTTTCTTTTTACTTATTATAAAAACCTTGCTACGTGTATTGTGTTAAGCTAACTGAGACTTGCCACAGCACTTACATATCATTGCTCTTTTGTTGATGTTGATTGCTTCCATTGTCCTCAATTTGTATGTCGCTTTGGATAAAAGCGTCTGCAAAATAACTAAATGTAAATGTAAATATATGACAGAAGTTTCTTGCACAGAAAAATGTGATAAGTAAACAGCATCCCATGTTCTTTGTGTTTATGTAGTTATTCTCTTTGTCTTTCAGATGTCAACTTTTCAAGTGGTTTTGGTGTCTGGCAAAAACATGTCATTTATACTCATGCATTATGATCACATTGCCCCACCTCCATATGATGTAGAGGTAAAACAGTGTGGAAAATTCACTGACCAAAATATATTATTGTAATCACTTTATGTTATTTGTGTTTGATTGTAACGGAACTTTTTGTCGTCTTGTTATTTTGATTGACAGTCTGGCTATGACACAAGTGATTCAACTGATTTCTTTTCAATTCCTGTCTCTGACACTACATATCTGCCATACACAAGCAATGTCAACGTCATGGGTCGATGGGTATTTCGAGTTGACCTTGAATTAGAAAACAATGGTGCAGTAATTTAATAATTAAAAATGCATTGCATTTAATATATATCTTGTTTAAAAGTTTCTTATCATTCAAGACATCTGGAACAGTTCATTAGACAATCGATATGTAATGAAATGTTGACAGATACAAATTAATTAAAATAAGTATACTGAAAAACAATTTTTATACTTGTAAATTTGCATGACAAAGCCATAACATGAGATTTCTTTTTTCCCCAGGTCTGTTTTATCCAGCTGGCTATCAGGACTCTCAGAATCCCTGTCAAAGTAATGCAAGCTCACCAGCTCTGCACATGCAGTATCCTTTTTTGTACTTTGGACGCAAATACCACAACATATATGTGAGATATTATATTAAACATTACATTTGAAGGACATTGCTGTATTACAAGTCATGTTACTTCAGTTAACTGTTCAAATCTTTACTATAGGTCAACAATAATGGATATCTGACATTTGAACCCTTTTATGAAGGACTCCCCAAGGCTTTCCCTGCCAACTCTACTAGAGACATTATAGCTCCATTCTGGGCAAAGTTTGACTGTAGCGTCAATGCAAGCATCTCCTATCGCATTGCAACTCAAGGCCGTATTCTGGACCGGGCGAAAAATTATGTCAAACAATATTTCCCACAGTTTGGGTTCCCAATACATACAGTCTTCATCGCTACTTGGAATAGGGTGCCCTATGTAAACAGCACCACGACAGTATGTAGATTGAATTGTTACGTTAATCTTCTTAAACCTAAGTTTAGTATATATCTAGACAGAGATTGAAACTGAGTTTTACATTCTTGATCATTTCAAATGTATTCAAATGATTGCATTGACTTTGCTTGAGTGAGTTTTGTTTATAGACTATTTATTATGGGGGTAACAGTACACAGATGTCACGGTTCGGTACGTACCTCAGTTTGAGGGTCATGGTTCGAAACAATTTTGGTACAACAGAACAAAAAACAAAAACAAAACAAATCTACTATGCTAGGTTTCTTTTCATTTACTTTAAACAGACAGTAGTACAAATTACAATAAAACACAGTAAACCAAACATCAGCGTGCCCACCTCACTGTGTCACCGCTAGAACGCAACTGAAGTACAAAGTCTATAATTTACATAATAAATAATACTTTAGCATTTGGATGCATTGCAAATATGGAAATATAATACAAGAGCACAAAGCTGCATTTCGCAAACAGTTGAGTGCACAAGCCTTTAAAGTATACTCCTTTGTCAGTGAGAGAAGCGTTCAGAATCATTCGCTGTTCTTCTGCCGGTGGTTATTAAACAGAGTTGCATTACTGCGGGCGCCCCCTTCTGGATTGAGGGTGAATTGCCTGTGTTCATTGTAAGGCCTCATGCCCCGAACCGAGATGCCCGTACCTTGACGGTTCGGTATGAATACATGTATCGTTACACCCCTACTATTTATAGCAGTTATTCATTGAAATATTTATTTATTTATTTATTTATTATTTTAACTGTCTTTTTTTCTAGGAATCCTCCTTCCAAGTTGTTCTAGTCATTTTCAGGACTCTTTCCTTTGTCATAATGAACTATGGAAATATCTCCTCAACTGATCAAAGCTTTCAGGTTGAACAGAATAAGAATCTTGCTACAAAACTTTCAAATTCAGATGAAAATAATGGGACTCTAAATGTCTTTCAGTGGAATTAGTAAAGAAAAAAAAATGTTCCAAACATTATCATATTACCTGTTCATATAAATGTAATTTATTTATTACTTTTTTTTGTTTTCTTTCTTGTCTTTTTACTTGCAGGCTGGCTATGACACATTAAACTCAACAAATTATTTTTCAATCCCTGTGTCTGATGAAAATAAGCTCTTCAGCTCCAGCAATGTCAATATGTCAGGACGCTGGGTATTTCGTGTTGATGGAGGGCCTGAAGAAGGTAATTATTTTGTTATTAGTTTGATACAGACTTTTTAAAACAAGAATCACATCTGACCAGTTACAACTTACAAAAGCAGAAGAAAATCATCATGACCAGTGAATTTTAATTCACTGTAAGCTGTTGGAATATTACAAGTAATGTGTCCCTGATACATTTTTACGAATATTTTAGGATTTTTGCAGTTGAAAAACAAAAACACTCAGCCATTTAATATTATGATTTACATTTCTAGGAATTTTCTACCCATATGGTGATGAGGATACAAAAAACCCTGCAGAAGATTTGGGAAGTTCTCCTCTGATCCCCCTGGCACAGCCGTTTACCTACTTTGGGATTATTTATAATCAACTGCACGTACGAAGCATTGTCACATTTATGACATTGTACACTAAATTTAAATTTTATTGAAATGAATTGAGAAGCTTTTTATTCCACATTAAACATGTTACTTGAAAATCCAGATAACTAACACTATTTTGGTCTCATAACAGGTGAATAACAAGGGACATTTGACGTTCAATAACCCATTTTACCGGTGGTATCCCTATTATTTTCCTGCACGCATGTCTAGAGACATCATTGCTCCACTATGGACAGACATTGACATTACACATAGAGGAACCATCTCTTACAGACAAGTAACAGATTCTCGTCTCTTGAATCGGGCATCCAAAGACATAAACCAATATTACCCTAACTTGAACTTCTCTGCCTCATGGGTTTTCATTGCTACGTGGGATAAAGTACCGTACTATGAACACAAAGGGACAGTAAGTCTCTTTATGACTTACTAATATGACTCTTTCCTGCACAGACATTTCTGTAAGTTATTCCCTTTATCTTTCAGGAGTCAACTTTTCAAGTGGTTTTGGTGTCTGGCAAAAATATGTCATTTATACTCATGCATTATGATCATATTGCCCCACCTCCATATGATGTAGAGGTAAAGCAGTGTGGAAAATTCACTGATCAAAATATATTATTAATCACTTTATGATGTTTGTGTTTGATCTTAACAGAGCTTTTTGTCCTCTTGTACTTTTGATTGACAGTCCGGCTATGACACAAGTGATTCGACTGATTTCTTTTCAATTCCTGTCTCTGATGTTACATACCTTTCATACACAAGCAATGTCAATGTGATGGGTAGATGGGTATTTCGAGTTGACAAAGCATCAGAAAACAATGGTGCAGTAATTTATTATTTTTATTAATAAAAATACATTGCATTTATTGCATATCTCGTTCAATATTTGCTTATCGTTCAAGACATTTGGAACAATTCATTAAACTCATTAAAAGAAGCGTGCTGAAAAATAGCTTGTATACTTGCAGGACTGTTCTATCCATTTAGGAATGGGCAAAAACAAAACCTTCAAGAGTATTATGGATTTTCAGAGCACTATTTGCAGACACCATTTTCTTATTTCGGGTTCAGATGCAGCTCTGTTTATGTAAGGACACTCATTAATGCAACTTTATTTTTTAAAGCAATTTATCACTTATATTAATCATTAACACTATTTGCTAACATGTAATAGCTGTTACTTCAAACCTCCTTGTAGGTTCACAGAAATGGATTTCTTTTTTTCAACTGGCCATCATTTCCATCAAGTCCCCCAACTCTTCCTGCAAAAGAAGACATTGTTGCTCCACTATGGACAGATATTGACAACAGTGATTTATACTTTCAAGAATTCAAGGGTGTTCGAGTACTACAACGAGTTACAAATGATATACGTCAATATTTTCCTCATACAAATTTCACTGCTGACTCAGTTTTTATTTGTACTTGGGATGATGTGACATATTCCAACACTTCAGCTCAGGTAAGATTTGTTTCCTTATTTATTTATTCATTCATTTTTTTTCACTTGTATTGTGACTGTGTGATAAATTGATATTGTGTTGTTTTTCTTCCGCAGAATTCCTCTTTTCAAGTGCTGCTGATCTCCGGTTCTGGTTTGTCATTTATTGTATTTAATTACGGCGGCATTCCCCAAACTAAACATATTGCACTGGTGAGAAAGATTTTCAACACCATGTGTTTTAGTCAAATTGTTATAACATTAAAGTTTTTTTTTTTCTTTGTAGAATTTTAATTCCTCTTATCCACAGACCAGTAATGAACATCTTTGTATGTTTCATTGTTTAGGCAGGATATGACACTGATGATTCAACTAGTTATTATACAATTCCTGTGTCTAATGTCGCTAGCCTGACCCAGTCCACAAATGTCAATGTTACGGGCCGTTGGGCTTTTCATATTTTGCCAATCGAACGTGGTAGTGCATCCCAACCTTTTCTTTCTTCGCCCAATTTAATTAACTTTTAATATTGGTATGTACTGTACTATTAAGGCCATAACATGAAATTACATGTTTTTTTTTCAGGTCTGTTTTATCCAACTGGCTATCAGGACTCTCAGCATCCCTGTCAAAGTAATGCAAGCTCGCCAGCTCTGCACTTGGAATATCCTTTCTTGTACTTTGGACGTAAATATCACAACATATATGTGAGATGTTATGCTAAACACTACATTTGAAAGACACTGATGTATTACAAGTTATGTTGCCTCAGTTAAATGATCAAATCTTTTCTATAGGTCAACAATAATGGACTTTTGACGTTTGAACCGTTTTATGAAAGACTCCCCAAGGCTTTCCCTGCCAACTCTACTAGAGACATTATAGCTCCACTCTGGACAAAGTTTGACTGTAGTCTCAGAGGAAGCATCTCCTATCGCATTGTAACTCATGGCCGTATTTTGGACCAGGCGACAAATGATGTCAATCAGTATTTTCCTCTTTATGGGTTCTCAGTACACACAGTCTTCATCGCTACTTGGAATAGAGTGCCCTACTTGAACAGCCCCACAACAGTATGTAGATTGAATGGTTGCATTAATCTTCCTATTTGTAAGTTTAGTGTAAATCTCAGCAGAAATTGAAAATGAGTTTTAAATTCTTGACAATATGATACTTAATAAAAGAACTGCTTAAGTGGCTTTGCACTAAAGGAACGTTTTCATAGTTCCTATTACTATAGACGTGTTTGCACCCCAGGAACGGTGAATGATTTCTGCTATAGGAAAGTCTTTCAGAGGACTAAACTAAGGTAGGGCAAAGTCATGTAAAACCCATGTAAACAGACACAAGCAAACTCCACAAACACGAAAAATAGCTATAGATGGATCGATGCCGAAATCCAGGCAATTCTCAATTGTCCATCTACCAGTTGTTGATGATGCTACATGCCACAGTTAAATGACGTTGCTAGATTAAAGCATATTTCATTCAAAATTATGTAAGTGCCTTACACACACACACAAAAAAGAAATAAATAAAAAATAAAATAAGCACAGCAATAAAAACAAAGAATACATTTTAGTTATTAAAGGGGTCATCGGATGCCCATTTTCCATTTTAGGGTCTTAATGACAAGTCCCTTAATTGGTTAAAATTTCTCAATGGTAGTGTAAATAACACCTTTTTTACCGTGCCAAAATCAGCTCTGCAAAAATCATTTTGTTCTGGTTGAGGTTGCTTTAAATGTTAATGAGCTCTGCTCGCCCCGCCCCTTTCTTCTCTTTGTGGAGTGACGAGCATGTTTACTCTAGCCACGTTTAGCTGCTAAACTTGCTAACTAGCATGTTATTAGGAAAGGCGATTGCAAAGATGTATGAAAAAAACCCTTATACTCACTTCTGCTGTAAGTGAAGCTGGATCACGATTGATTCACGCGAACATAGATGGATATATGTAGATCGGAAGGCATATTCCCTTTACAAACAAACGTAATCCACTGCATCTTTAGCGGCTCAGATATCGGGAGTAAATGATAACCACTATGTTCATTATTACATCCAGCAACAACACTTCAATCGCTCAATCGGAGATATTCTTGTCTAATTTACATCCCTGCTCCTGCATTGAAACAATGGAGGTTGGACTGTTACAGCTGATTTAGGCAGGTCTGAGGTAAGATGCTCATGTCAATCAACTATCGTAGGAGCGGCCTCTGTCTGTGTGACGCCACACCGACAGGGATCTGAGAATGGCTTGATTTGAAAAAGGGGATATTATTTTTACAGATTAATTAAAAACCACTGCATGGATTTTCAAAATTATAGGGTAGATCTGTACATACACTGTCAACACACATTAATGTTTAAACAACATGTAAAAGTGAACTTTGCATCCGATGACCCCTTTAAAATTTTAAATTAATTAAAACTGTTAATAATAAAATAAATCAGGATACATAAAATACAGTGTAGTCATTGGGACATAGCACAGTGCTCATTCAGTAAATGCACAACTGTTTTAAGTCTGGATTTTAAACAACATCTGATCTTTTCTGGAAGCTGGTTCCAACATTAGAGTTCCTACTGGTGGTGCAAATGCAAACAGGAAAATTTAATGCTGTGGGGACCCTTGTAGCTAGTTCCTATAACTTAATTCCTATACCCAGTGCAAAAGCCCCTATTTAGCTTAAATGAGTTTTGTTTATAGACTTTGTTTATAACTCATTGAACCCTAATGTTTTTACTGGACTTTTCCTAGGAATCCTCCTTCCAAGTCGTTCTAATCATTTGCAGAACTCTTTCCTTTATCATAATGAACTATGGAAATATCTCCTCAACTGATCAAAGTTTTCAGGTAGTGTAGAATACAAATATTTATACAAAACTATGAATGTCTGGTTATATAATGGGACCCTAATTGTCATTGTATTAGTAAAGAAAAAAAAAATATTTGAAAGATTATATTACCTGGTCATTTAATTTATTAAATACATTTTTCTTTTTTATTTACTTGCAGGCTGGCTATGATACAATAAACTCAGCAAATTACTTTTCAGTCCCTGTGCCTGATGAAAATAAACTGTTCAACTCCAGCAATGTCAATGTACCAGGACGCTGGGTATTTCGGGTTGATGGTGGACCCGAGGAGGGTAACTTCTCTGCTTAATATGGAGAATATCACAATATTTGATAAATAGCCTTGAAATATTACATGAAAGAAAAACACTCAATAATATTATTGGGAATATTAGGAATATTCTACCCATATGGAGGTGTCGAGGATGAGATGAACCCGCAGTCGGATGATGGAAGTTCTCCACTGATTCCTCTGCTGCAGCCATTTGTGTACTTTGGCCGTGTATATGACAACATTTTTGTAAGAAACATTGTGATATTCACGATAGTCATTAATATATATATTCTACATAGATGATGTTACTTAAAAATCCAGATAACTGGTTTTGATCCTACAGGTGAATAATAATGGAGACCTGACCTTTGATGGACCATTTTACCAGTGGCATCCCCATTATTTTCCTGCATACTCATCCATAGACATCATTGCTCCACTGTGGACAGACATTGATAATACTGAGAAAGGAACCATCTCCTACCGACAAGTAACAGATGCTCATCTCTTGAATCGGGCTTCAAGAGAGATAAATATGTATTTTCCCAACTCAAAGTTCTCCGCCTCTTCGGTTTTTGTTGTTACATGGGATAAAGTACGGTACTTTGGAAACAAAAAGTCAGTAAGTTAGCATGCATTTTAATTCATTTATTTTCAGTGAGCTGAAATTAATGGAATATCCAGAATTATGCTTGTATTAATGAAGAATTTTATGGAGTGAATTTTGTGCCAATGTTCATCAAACAAATCCAGCGTTTTGCAAATAAACACAATCTGCTTTGCAAAGAAAAACTCGACTTTCAAACAAACACAAAGTGATTTGCAAATACAAAACTCTGAGAGAAGATGCAGTGGTATGGAGAAATATATGTATTGTGTGTTACAACTGTAAGACTCATTTGCCTTTTTATGAGGAAACTTGGCTTGATTTTCTCACAAATGTGTACAGGCAGATTTTCTGACAAATGCAACTAAGCAACTTCCTTTTCCAAAAAACAGCAGATGGCACTGTCAGTCAGTTTACACTAGTCTCCTGAGACCTGAAACACCTGTTTACCTTTTCAGGGAATACAGCAGAACAACATGAGTGGGGAACAAGTAGGGAACAGACTATATACAAATAAAAGTAGACCCTTTGCAGTTTCTAATGATACCATGCTCATATCTGTATTTTTAGTTCTTTTCGTGGTCGTCAAGAAAGCGTGACAAAATGTGCTGGCGTGGTCTTCAACCCCAGTTTTTAACTTAGTATTATATCAGTGTGAACTTGATCCTTCTCCCCAATTCACAGAACAAGAGTGACTCCAGAAGAGAAATATTCATCATTTTGCTTAGTTAAAAAAATACATAATTATTGTAGACACAAATGACTGCACAGTGTTACAATGTTTAAAATGTTTTAGATATTGTACTAAATAATGTAATTTGTTTTCATTTTTTTATTAATAATTAATTATCTCTTGGGTAATATTACCATATCTGATACTAAATTAAATAGCTTTCATTATTGGTACACAATATTGTCGCTCTCCATAATACATTTGCCTTTTAATTTTACATGTTAATCATGTTAACAACTTTACAGCACTTATTGCGAATTTCACTGACATTGTAGTATAGGGTCACTTTTTGAAAACATCTAAATGGTTAATTATAGACATAGTAAGACAGAAACTCACATGTTCCCCACTCATGTTGGTCTGCTGTATTCCCTGAAAAGGTAAATGGGTGTTTCAGATCTCAGACTAGTGTAAATTGACTGACAGCGCCATCAGCTGTTTTTGGAGAAGGAAGTTGCTCAGTTGCATTTGTCAGAAAATCTGCCCGCACACATTTGTGAGAAAATCAAGCCAAGTTTCCCCGTAAAAAGGCAAATGAGTCTCACAGTTGTAACACACAATACATATATTTCTCCATACCACTTTTCTCTCAGATAGAGTTTTGTATTTGCAAATCACTTTGCATTTGTTTGAAAGTACAAGCAGATTGTGTTTATTTGCAAAACGCTAGATTTGTTTGATGAATATTGGCACAAAATTCACTCTATAGAATTTCCGCTCTCTTCCAGGAATTGACCTTTCAAGTGGTTTTGGTGTCTGGCAAAAACTTATCATTTACACTCATGCATTATGATCATATTGTCCGGCCTCCATATGCTGTAGAGGTAAAGCATTGTGGAAAATGTGTCAGAATATTGTGTTACTTCAGTTTACAGTCTTTAGCAGTATGAATTTGTTGTGGATTTAATGTGATTTTCTTCTTTGTTTTCTTCATTAACAGTCTGGCTTTGACACGATTAACTCTACTAATTCCTTTTCAATTCCTGTTTCTGACATCGCACATCTGTCATACACAAGCAACGTCAATGTCATGGGTAGATGGGTATTTCGCGTTGACAATTCATCAGAAAGCAATGGTATATATGTGTATTCATGAAATGTGTTGTTTAGGTCAATTTCAGATATCTAATTTTAACATTTTAATTTCTAAACATATCCATATGTTTTTCATTATTTAAATATTGTGTGTAACAGAGATGTAAGCAGTTTAGGTACATATGTAAACATTTGCCTCTGTTTTGTTTTGCAGGATTCTGTACCAAAACCAATACCCAAGGTACATTAATATGAAATTGCCAATTTGATTGTTAAGTATAAATAACAAATACAGTAAAATAATTGATATCTCTGTTTTGGGTGAAATCATTGTGCAAATAATACATCTGTAGCAGAATGTAGATTCAAACTAACTTGTGTTGCCTGAGGTATTTGAGTCAGTTGAATTTTGAATGACTCTTCCAAAACAACATCAACAACAAAAGTAGATTTTTATCTTTAATAAGGTTATGATAATTGTAAGTGAAACATATCATCTGAAAACTCATGAGTCTTCGTGGGTGGGTTTTTCCATTAAACCAGGGCCGTGCACAGACCTTTTGAGGGGCATGTGCTGAAACTGAAAAAGGGCACCCCCATACACTGTAAAAAATAAAAAACACAATTTGTTGAGTCAGCTTAAAATAATTTGTTACCCGCTGCCTTAAAATTTTAAGTTCAGTCAACTAAAATAAGTTTAGTCAACTTGAAATGTTAAGTTGTACTAAGTAACAACTTAGATATTTGTGTTTATTAAACTTAACAGATGGGTAAGTAACCCAGCTGCCTTAAAATTTTAAGTTGATTTAACTCAAATATCTGAGTTGTCACTTAGTATAATTTAACATGTAGCGTAGCCACATAAGGGGAAGTTTATTTATAGCATTGTTTGCCAATAAGAGGGCGTTATCTATTATGTTTATTGCTTTCCCCTGTGCACTGTTATCTCCCTTTTGTTTGTCTGTGTTTGACCCCGAACTTTATTCTCGCGTGATCTCGTTTGCGCTCCGTCGTCACGTGACGTTGCGTCATCTAAGCGGGAAGTATGTGTGCTATTTTCCTTATATGGAACTGGCTTACCGGCGTTCGTGAGCGGCGTCGCTCAAAGGCTTTGGGTTTCTGGCGATCAATCCAGTGGATTATACTTTTTTTTTTTCTACTGCATAATTTATGTCCAGCGTCTTCTTGTGGAGTATATTTCTATACATTTTTTTTTTGTTGTTTTGTGGATACTTACCTTGAAGGACATTTAAATAGCCGGAGCCGTGTGGATTTGCGCTCCCGGGGAATAAAAGACTACCGGTGAGACCGATCCGAAATCTTGTATATAGCGTACTGTTTGGACGAGAGAGACAAAAGACACGCACATACACTCACACACATATACATATGTTGTTGTTGTATTCTACTGTTTTTGATTTCTTTGGCACTTTGTTATATTTATATGTATAATACACTTGGTTGGCTACGGTGGCTGTCTGTGTACATTCGTTCATTCATTTATACATACACGTATCTTCCCTTTTAATATGTGTAAGTTCCACGCTCTGCGCGGAATTGTTACAAACATTTCAAGTTGAATAAACTTTTTTTTGAGTTGACTAAATTTAAAATTTTAAGGCAGCCAGGTTACAAATTATTTTAAGTTGGCTCAACAAATTGTTTTTTTTTACAGTGCACCCCCCACCTAAACACATCTTAATAACAAATTAACACAAAATAATAGTCTCAACAGCTTTAGATTTCTTCACTGTTATTAATGATGATAGTAGTAATATAGTTTGAAGATAAATATATATATTTAACTATTCTATATTTTATAAGCTAATTTGTATTATTTGGTTAACATGTTTATTTGTGTCTTTGAGAAGAGGGGAAGGTAAAGCAAAAATACATTTGGCCAAACATCTCATTTTGAAATGAAATGCTACTGTATGCACAGGCTATTTAAGTGTATTGGCTATAGACTAGATGGCAAATGCTAGCCCTTTCTCGCTCCGGTCCTGCACGTCTCAGACCTCAAATATATAAAATATAAGCCTTTATAGACATAATGTTTCTTGCATAAAGAAATCGCTGTACTTATTCAAACAACAAGATCTTTATTTACCCTTGCAAGACTTTGTTCAGCTCAGCTGCTGCAGAACTTCATTCTGTCAAGACAGAGGGCGTGGAGTTGTATGAGGTTTGACTGACAGTTTGAGCTGATCCAACAAGATTTAGTCACAAGCTCGTTTTAAATACATTTCACTGGCTAAATATTTGTGAAACAGGCAGACAAACATAAAGGGTGACCAAGAGGCATTGATTTATTGAAGAAGAAAAAAAAAACACTGCCACCAAAAAACGGCCACTTGAGTGTAAGGGAAAAAATGGCATGTGCTCTGCACAGGTTGAGCCCTACCTGTGCACGTGCCTGCATCCAACATTTTTAAAATATTGACTTATCGGTAACTACACACAAACACACACATTTTAGACTTTCTGTATGTGAATATGGCTTTTCTTAGCCACTTGAAAACAACAGTACAAAGCTCTAAAAGTGCATGCGTCTGCAACAGTACTGCTTGAGAAGATCTTGAGTAACACTTTGTTTCTTTTGCATTAGCTTCCTCATATGATGTTTCTAGTGCTCTGATGTGTGGAAGAACCCAAGTTACCACCAGCAGCAGTATAGTAGGAGGTCAGAATGCTTCAGCGGGACGCTGGCCCTGGCAGGCTAGTGTTCTTCGGTTAAGCAGACACATCTGTGGAGGTTCTCTCATCAACAAAGAGTGGGTGCTGTCTGCTGCCCACTGCTTTAATGGGTAAACTCAATTTCATTTACTCGCAAATAAATACTTTAGCTTTCTTGAATGTTAGGGTTATGTTCTGTTTTGTCTAAGTTTTCATTGTGTTCAGCTGCTGTTTCCTTTGACCTAGTTTTCATGTGTGTTTCATTTGACTTTCACCTCATTAATTAACTTAAGTCCTTTGTTTGCCCTCAGTTTAGGTCAGTTCTTTACCCTGTATTGTTTAACGTTGATGTGTACGTGATCATGTTGCTCCTCGTAAGGAATGGGCAAATGAAGCTTCATGAAGCACTGAGGATTTCCCCTGATTGTTTCGGGAAAAGACTCAGAGCTTCAAGAGTGTCGAAAACAGCACCAGCTGGTGTTTAGTAAAGAATAAATCAACCAAAGCTTGGGAAAGAAGGCTTTGTCAGACAAAGCAGTCGCCACACATTCCATATAGCAGGGGTGTCAAACTCAGTTCCTGGAGGGCCACAGCCCGGCAGAGTTTTGTTCCATCCTTGCTCCAACACACATACTATGCAATTTTCTATTAAGCCTGAAGTACTTGATTAGTTGGATCAGGTGTGTTTAATTAGGGTTGCATCTAAGCTCTGCAGGGCTGCGGCCCACCAGGACCGGAGTTTGACACCCCTGCCATATACTGTAGATCAGAGGTCTTCAACCCTGCTCCTAAGGACCCACTCTCCTGCAAAGTTTATTTCCAACCTGCTTCAACACACCTGCTTGCAATTTTCAAGCAGTTTTGAGGAGCTTAATTCGGCCACTTCAGGTGTGTTTGATTAGGGTTGTAGCTAAACTCTTCAGGACAGTGGGTCCCTAGGAACAGGGCTGAAGACCTCAGCTGTAGACAGTATCATGTTACGTGCAAAAATAAAAGAGTGTGTGTTGAATTTCTTTCTGTGATAAATTTATTTAGGCCTACCCATTAAACTGTGGCATTTAATGCCAGTATGAATATCAATATGATGTAATAGAAGAATAATGTACACATGTATGAATTGCAACATTTTATTTTCCTGAAATATATATATATATATTTTTTATATATTACTTATACAACTCTTGTGTTTAAAAATGTAATTAAATAAGTCTTAATGAAAACTCATAAAGATAGATCTGGGGGTTTGAATATAGAATCAAACTACACAAAGTGAAACGCAAACGTGATTGGACAGAAAGTGAGGCTTTGTTTGTCACTGGTCATGTGATTTCTACATTAACAACACAAGCCTCGAATCAAGTCTTCATCTGGCATGCCGCCTTATTCTCAACACAAGCTACAATGCCTCGGTTCAAATGTCACATCACTCCTCGTTATTGTTTATTGCGTTTATTATTAGATTAAGAGATTGATTATCTCCTCTGTCGTGCACTTCTTTACAGCCACCTACCCATGACAACAGATGTTTTAAGTAGTTTCCAATTTTTTTTGGAGGAACTGATTAACACTAAAAGCTTATTGTATCGTATTTGATACCCAAATTCCTCTAAATTGTCAACATGATTAAAACTTTTCGTAAAGACCTGTTGTGGACAATCTACACTGTAAAAAGTTTTCACCAGTTTTAACTTGAAAATTTAAGTTCAGCAGCTGCCTTAAAATTTTTAAGTTAAGTCAATTTAAAACTACAAGTCATTTCAACTCACTACAATAAAATGAGATAAATTAACTTGTAATTTTAAGCTGTTTTAACGTATGAGTTAAAATGACTTTTTACAGTGTACTACAGTCCTTCTGTTCAGAAAAAAAATCTGCTATTATATATTTAGCCTTTTAGTTTCTTACTATTTTTTTTTCTTACTATTTATTTGTCTTCCTCAGGGATCCCCCCTCTTTTTACACCGTGGTTTTGGGGCGACAGACCCAGGAAGGCTTCAACCCCAATGAAGTATTCAGATATGTGAGATTAATCATCAAACATCCCAGTTACAACCATTTAACAAATGACAACAATATCGCCCTTCTCAGCTTGAGATCACCCGTCACCTTCAGTGACTACATCAGACCCGTGTGTCTAGCAGCTCATAACAGTGTGTTCAACAGCGGTACAGACAGCTGGATCACTGGGTGGGGTGACAATGGTGAAGGAGGTAAAAAATCATTCTTATTTCACATTACAATCAGCATGAAACACCTTTTACAATACCATTCAAAACAGGATAGTCAGTGACTATGCAGAGTAAATAACATCTCATGTTTTTTCTACAGTGGCTTTTCCATCCCCTAATGTTCTACAGGAAGTTTATGTTCCTGTTATTGGTAACAGACAGTGCAATTGCCTCTATGGAGTTGGAAATATAACAGACAATATGATCTGTGCTGGTCTACTGGAAGGAGGCAAGGACTCATGTCAGGTACCAAAACCCTCTGTTTAGCTCAGACTTGTTTTTACAAGATAAAGATGAGTGCTTCAGATGAAGAATAAATTACTAGGTTTGCCAAAATATGGGAGGTTAATGTCTAAACTTTGAAAAATATTCAGAAACTTTTTGAGGCACTTGGTAACAAGATATTTCTAAGTAACTTGTATTTGATAGTTCTTGATGGACAAAACATAACATCTATGCACCGTTATTATTTTCCTCAAATTTTCAAATTGCCATGTCTGCACAATGGTTTGCTTTGAATAACATATTTGCAAATGTGTATATTTTATTACGATACAGTAAAGCCAACATACACTACCATTCAAACATTTAGGGACAATATAAAATAAGTCTCTCATGATCAGCAAAGCTAGATTTATTTGATTAAAAATACAGTAAAAACAGTAATATTGTAAAATATTATTGCAATTTGCAATAATTGTTTTCTATTTTAACATATTTAAAAATGTAAATTATTCCAAAGCTGAATTTTCAGCATCATTACTCCAGTCTTCAATGCCACATGATCCCTCAGAGTATGCTGATTTGCTGCCCAAGAAACATTTCTTACTCTATTGAAAACAGTTTTTTTGCTTCATACTTTTCATACTCTTTTCTCAGGATTGAAAAGTTTAAAAGAACAGTTTTAATTTGAATCTTTTGTAACATTATAAAAACTGTTACTTTTGATCAATTTAGTGCATCCTTGCTGAATGGAAGTATTCATTTCCTGGGAAAAAAACAATAAATACACTTACTGACACCCATTTATTTTACTGATGTGTATTTTCAGGGGGATTCAGGAGGACTGATGGTGAGCAGACAGAGCTCTGTATGGGTTCAATCTGGTATTGTTAGCTTTGGCACTGACTGTGCCCGACCTGAACTTCCTGGTGTGTACACCAGAGTATCAAGCTATCAGGAATGGATCAGCTCCTTTGTTTGCAGTGATCCTTCAGGTTTTGTGCAGTTTACCTCTGCTGGAGCCGATCCTGACTACAGTTACAGCTGTCCAGGACTTCCTCTTGTATCATTCTCATCCACAGATACAGAATCAAAAATTTCGTCTTTTGCAACATCTCCTCCACAATATTCTTTGCCGTCTTATCTTCTGTTGCTTCTTCCAATACTTTCTTTATTTTATATGTAAAGATACACTACTGTTTGGGGTCAGTAAGAATTTTTAAAGGCAGATAAAGGCATCCTTATTTCAAAAACATTTAAATTATATTGATTTCAAACGTTTAAACGACCAATTGATTAGCAATTTTAATTTTTCACCTACGTTTAAATAGCTCTAAATAATAATTCATTTCATACTCTCCATCACATTAATTTTTATATACTGGAGAATGATAATTTATTATTTATCTTTTATTTCTAATGACTTTGCCAGCAGATAAATAGTTTGTCAAATCATTTGTGAAGAAATGAATGCATAATTATTTGACTGACTTTATAATTTGTCATTTTTTTCTATTTTATTTCCTGTTGTGTTGATGTTTTGTATATCTTTACACCCTTTAATTTAAATATTATATAGTTTTGTAATACAT